>JASDQU010244667.1:38884-53494 GCA_032191745.1 Picea mariana
GTCAGTGAACAACTGAACACTTCTATCTTTTATTACATTTCATTTTTTGACCTCTTCCTTACTAATGTCAGTTGATTAGTACTCTCTCATCATGACCCTATATTTGGATATATCATATAATTGGCCATGGACATGGCCAATGGAAGTAATAAAGGTGTCAGTGAAGTGGCCAATGAAATATGGGATGACTCTCATGTGTTCTTAAGCTCCTCAATTAGGTTTTTAAGTTCATTTATTATTTATTGATTTCATTGTATGGGTCTTGTGGGGAGTTAGAGTTTGGGTTTTCATCGGGGGTTTGCTCCATCATGATGGATTAACAACTGTAATTAAAGAATAAAAAATATTTCTTAAAAATATATAAATCTCTAAAATTTAAAAATTATAAAAGTGACATCTAAAATCAAATATACTTAGAACTGAGAGCTCCTATCAACAAAATATTGAGTGTCAATGGTGTCGATGTTCAATCCCTACTTTTCCTCATTGATTTTGGTCTACATGATTAAGTGTACTTGCAGTGGTAGAGGAGAAATTTCCATAGTTGGTGAGAAATGAATAGAAAAGGAGTCACATTATTTTTTATGCATTTACATATAGGAATGCACACTTGTTCATGTTGCCTGCATGCTAAGAAATGCACAATTTTTTTTAACATGTGTTTGTTATTTTTTTAGAAACACACATGGACTCTTAAATCCGCAATAAAATAACATTCATGGAGCTTCAATCGAGGTCAAGGCTATTTAAATAGGAATGTGTTTGCATGCCTAGAACAAACACTCCTAAAAAAATCTCATGATCATGTGTTCTTGTTGTAATGAAAAAGGGAACAATCTTCGTGCACCCACCCAATAAGCATTTATTTTATATGTGTATTATCAAAGTACCTAAGGTGAAAACATCCTTTCAATATTTTGATTCCTAAATTTTAAAGCATCACTAAGTTAACCTAACGAGTAAGTGTTAATCAACATGTGTTTGCCTTAAATACACATCTAAATTAATGGTTAATGCATGGTTGTAATATGCATGGAATATGTGGGTGCATCAACATATTGGAGCATTATGTGACCATTGCCAAGGTATTAAAGGTTATAGTAAGTATCATGTATGCGCCTTTTATTGGACACCCAACAAGGTCGATGTGGTATAGGTGGGGTTTTTATGTCAATAAAATAATTCCAAGATACACGATGGTTAGATGTGTTCAACTTTATTTTTGAAGGGCGTGTAGGAAATGATGTGGAAGGGGTACTATGGAACACTATCAATTAAATATTTTTATTTTTATTTTTGTCAGAATGAAAGAGAGAGGAAGACTGAACAAGCAAGCACACTCGTCCCACAACCAATCAACCACTATTTTAGTAAAAGACACCATTCTTTTATGATAATGAATCAATATTCATTTTGTATTCTACTATAAAGAACATTTCATCAATAAAATTAGATGGCATGAATTATAAGTGAGTTCTAAATGTAAACTAACTCATAACTCATATTAAGAAAAAAATTTACATGACCAATAAAAATAATGTAAAAAATATCCTATATATGTTTACTAATAATGTTTTACTTTAAAATCCTATTAAAAAATTTACAAGATCATCTTATAATACATATAATATAAAGTGGTATTACATCAATATTCACTTTCTAAAATCCTATTAAAAACTTTACAAGATCATCTTGTAATACATATAATATAAAGTGGTATTATATCAATATGCACTTTCTAAAGCATATGAAGATGCAATTTCAAGTTCAAAGTAGATTGATACACGCATTTAAAAATAATAAAAATTAATAACAGAAATCAATTTAAACATAACATCTTAAATACTTATATTTTTTATAAAATTAAATAATTTTTATATTGTTCAGAAAAATAAACATTTATATAGAAAGAGAAAGAAAAGGTAGGTAACAAATTTAATAATTCAAAACAAATAAAAAAATCAAATAAACTCAAATCTCTTATTTATTCTCTCAATAAAAACATATTATAATAAATTAAAATTACATACTAGTAATATTCAATCTCCTTTTTTTTTATTTGTAAAACATATTATAAATATTATAATAAATCAATGGTAAAAGTGTTTTACATTTAATAGTATTTTAATAAACAATTTAAGTTACAACCAATCTTATTAAAAACTTTTTTATACACCAATATAATTAAATGAAATACATAAATAAAAAATCTTAACTCAAAATACAATAAAATTTTAATTTTTTATTTATTTAAATATCTTTAAACTTTCAATTAAAATAAAATTACCAATATATATATAATTTTGCATACAACACATTTACACAAAAACTTATATACACAAAATTCAATTTATTTAATTAAATAAAATATATAAATGAAAATTCTTTGCTCAAAATATAATAAAATTTTAAAAATAATTTTTTTAATTACAACTTAATAAATTAAATACCTTTAAACTTTCAATTAAAATGAAATTACACTAATTTAAAAATATATACATCTTAAAAAAAAAAATTGCATACAAAACATTTACACCATAACCCATATACACAAAATTTAATAGTAAAAATGAGCCATTAGAAAAATAAAAATATTTACACCCTTATCCGTATAACCTAAAAACCTAAAATGGAGCATCCGAGAGAATATATAAGATATAATAATTAGTATAATCGGATTCCCTATGTATAAAACTCACAAAAATATAATTTAGATATCTTGTTTCTCGAGGAGGCACAAAGCCTCAAGTTTGGTCTAAGTTCTAAAATCAAATTTCTCCATCAAGTTTGGTCTAAGTTTTAAAATCAGATTTCTCCATATTTAATTATTGGAGAAATTTTAATTTTTTTTAATCTAATTTTTCAAAATTTAGTAAAAATTTTGTTGAAAGTTATAATTCTAGATAGATGAGAATTTTGGTCATTAAACTTTCTCTTTAAGTGTTTTAGTTCATTTTAACAAGACTTGAATCCTTTGCATTATAAAAAAATGAATGGATCAAGGTGGAATTTTATCCCACTAAAAAAAACTTACTGAAAAGGTGTTTATCCACTTTTTAACTCACTCCATAAAAGACAAGTTCTTGTCTTACAAAACCTTTGTATTTAAGATTAAAACCAAAGCCCAATGGATTGATTATAATGATAGTGCTTTAAAAGAGATTTTGTATTTCCATGTGCGATGTTTGACATGAGAATTTCATGATTTTTTTTTTTCAAATTGATAAAACTCACAAAATCAATAGGGGTTAGCCAAATGTTTTTCAATATTCCCACAAGAAAAGCATTGTAAATATTTATGAAATCCCTTTCGGGGAAAACTCTTACTTTGGTTTTGGGTGAAGGCCATGATTCAAGTCAACATGGGAGTTTCTTCGACTCAACAATCACTAATATTTGTTGGAAAGTAGTTAGAAGATTATTGTAATCTAGTCAATTATAACATACAAAATGAATCAACCTTACATTAGTTGCTTTGTCTTCACCATGAATCTTAGAAAAAGGAACCACCTCCTCTTCTAAAGTTCTAACAATGTATCCTTAAGGGGTGATTTTAGGGGCTAAATTTTGCTCATGGGCTAATTTTCCATGCTTTTTCCCCAAAAAAGATTTTTCATTCTAAAAATGATTTGCCCAAATTCTATAAGATAAAATTATTTTACCTTAAAAAACGCCAAACTTTTAGACAAATTATATAAAATCCTTAGAAATTTGAATATTTTTATAAAAATATCGCTAAACATTTTATAGTTGGCATACGAAGGATTAGTAAGATTCACCAAGGTTTCTACATTTTAAAATAAATTTCCATCCTTAAAATCATCCCTGGATTAGTCAATATCGTTTAAGGAAAATCACATTCACTCGAGAAAATATAAAGTAGAAGCGAGGGAAACTCTTCGATTTTTTTAGAAGACCCTATCCCCCTTCCTTTTGTGTGGAGAAGATAATTTGTGTGCTAGTCTTGAATCTTGACTCCACATGGGTTAATGAGGAGGAAATACATATTTTAACACATTACCTTATTTGTAGGTTTTGCAATATTTAACACTTGTTAAAATCTCTAGCCTTGGATAGAGGTAGCTTGAGGATCCTTTTACAAGATATAGTGGTTATCCATCCAACAAAAAATATTTTTCATATTAAAATTTTTAGTAGACCACAACAAAGGTAGATTTATAATTAATGAGACATGGTTCATGGACGGCACAAGTCTCTTTATGAAGTTATGGCACTTAATCCACACAAAAGTATTCATGGAGATCTCAATATGGATTCACTTACCTAGTCTATGATTGGAATACCGAGTAGCTAAACTCTCATAGTCATTGGTAATTCTTTTTCCAAATTGATTTCCATGTCTCTAAGAACTAGGATTAATGTTTCCAATATATATGTTCATTTATGTGTTTATGTTGACTTACACCAAGATCTTTTTGACCAAATTGTGTTGGAGAGTGGAGATAGAAGCTAGATATAGTCCCTAGACTATGAAAGCATTTATTTTGTATGCAAAAAAAAATTTAGCGTGAATATGTGGTGGCCTCAACTTGAAAAATAATTGATTGTTCTAAATCCCATTGATTTCTCTTGCATTGAAGATTTTCTATCTACATTTAAAACACTTAAGACTTTACTTGCTAAATGTAATATAACAAAAATAGATGAATAACTTATATATGTTATTATTGCTAAGATTGTCAATGACTATTCTATTTTTGTATCCACTTTTCACTCCACCAAAGAAGCATTTATTAGTCATGGGGCTACTTATAAAATGTCATCTTTTGAATATTTTTATGCCCTTTGATTAAAAACCAAAATAATCTCTCGTATCTTGGAGTGATCAACACTACAAGTACATATAACAAAGCCTTAGTGGCACAATGGACACAAGGCCCCAAGAACCCGAAGAAACAAAACAAGGGTCCCAAACTCTCTCATTTATCTCCTACTCCAAATGGTGATAAATGAACTAAATCAAAAGGCAAGAACACTAAGAGACATTGAAATTTTTGTGGACAAGATGATTATTTGGAGTCTAAATGTTTCAAGAAGATCAAAACCTTAGAAGCAACAATGAAAAAGAACATCAATCTTGACCCTCCTAACTCTTCTTCTCATGGACATGCACCTTCTACTTCTAGTTTTTCTTTCAATGCAACATTTACTTATTCTAATGAGTGGGTTATTATTCTGGAGAATCTTATCATATGGATAAGAATAAAGCCATATTTTCTACTCTTAATGAATGTAACACCAAACAAATATTTGTTGATGATTATAGATCTCTTAGTGTTGTACACCCTGAAACATTTAAACTAGATGATGGTCATTTTAGTAATATATTGTGTTTCAAATCTTTCCTGCAAATTTATATCAATATATCAAATCATCCATTCAAGTGAAGGTAAAATAATAGAATTATCACCTCACCAAGTTGTAATCGAGAACTTAAAATATCTTGAGCATGTCCTAGCAACTGATATTGTTGATGATATTACCAAGTTGTAGAGAGTTGACAACTTTGGGTAATCATTTTTTCCATCAATGTTTACTACTCATAGCAATGACATGAACAATTTAGTCATCTAAACTATTGCTCATTGTAATAGCTATGTAAAAAAATTATGGTGACTAATCATCCTCTTTTCTTGCAAAGATGATGTTTGTTCTCGTTGTGTTCTTGACAAACATCATTAGGGTGATTTTCACAAACATGCCTATTGGCATGCCTCGACCCCTTTGCAACTTGTTCATAGTTATTTGTGTGGTCTTTGATCCTAAATGGATCATTATATAATATTTCATATATTTTGATACCTTTCTAGGCAGAAAAGTTGAAACTATTGGCTTATAGGACCCTTTTTAGGGGTAGGTCACGCTTTAGTGATTTGGGGTCCATAACTTTTTAAAGGCCATTTGAGGCCTTAAACAGCCTTTTTTGAGTCAAAACTTTTCAAACAAAATTCCTATCCTCTTAATGTTGTTCTACACATCAAGAGCTTTCCAATAGCACAAAGATCACCTCAATTGGAGTTTGTATGTGGAAGTTATGTCTCCTGCAAGTTGACCTATCTTGTTGACCACTATGATTTCGAGTGGATGACACATAAGCTCACACTAGTCACACATGTGGAGATAGTTACATCTCAACTTTCAATAAGATTTTATATATTCCAAAAACCTAACATTAATTGGGGCTCGATGGATGCAAAAACCCCAAAATTGTCCCTAGATTATTAGGCCATTTTGAATATCAGGTCGCTCAAATAGAAAGGGGTTTCATTCTTATTGTATTTTATTGTTCCGTAGTTGAGTAGAGCATCTGGGAGTGGGAAAGTGAAGCATAACAGAGATAGAAAAATATCATGTAGAAACAATATTGGCCACAATTCCCATGGAAACTCCATAGTGGGTGCCCCTTTCTTTGTATTTGCATTTAATAACAAATAAGAAAAGAACAAAGCATAGGCCTCACCTTCTAGTTGGTTTTTTATCGTATTAATTTTTACTAGGGTACATATTGTGTTCATTTTGTGTGTATTGATGATGAAACTGGGAAGTTCCAGAAACTAACAATTCGACCTCCCGTGGGGCTATGCAGGGAGAGACGAGATCATATGATGGAGCTATCTCAAATGGCAGGGAAATAGAAAGGGAAAGAAGGAATATGTGGGAAGAATTGATGACTATGATGAGAAAGGATGTCTCGCTTAGCAAGCGTATGGTAGTAAAAGCACCAGTTTCTGGCAAACAATCAAGAAATCATCTTCATATGCAAGCATGTTGTCTCCAAAAGAAAAGGTTAATCAGTTTATCATAATATGAAGAACCCTTTCTAAATCATTTATCATTGTTCAAGCAAGTCTAACCTCTAAAATAAAGGAGAAAATAAGCATGCAATGTAAAGAGAAAGAAAAAGAGAAAGACAAAACTAAATAAACTAAAAACCTAATTTACCCTTCCCCCTTTTTTTTATTATTTATGTACAAAAGGAAAGAAAAAAACATTCTTGGACTCAGGTAGGATGAAATTTTTCATAGAGAAACACATCATTTGTTTATTTTTTAGATGGATGATTAATGACTCGAAATACGATGCATGAAGAATGTTGATCACCCTGCCAACCAACAAATGCATGTGGCAAGGGTAATGGACCTGTCAAGATCCAAAAAAAGTGATCACCATCTTGCAGGACCTACCAACCAACAATATGGGCTTTAGGCTTGATATTGGAAACATGAGTGTGACCAATAACATTAGAATTATGGTTAGAATTTTCGATGTCGAGGATGGGATTTTTAAGCATCATCGCGTCATCATATACAGTTTCTTGATCATGAAAACAATTACCATGCTCCGAGGGAGAAAATAAATAATTCAAATGCATAGGAATTCCTTTGAATCTATCATCATCAAAAGAAATCATGCACGTAAGAGAGATATGTATATCATAATTGAATTCCCCAACCTCTTTGAATTGAAGCAATGGTTTTGAAACGATATTATACAATTCAAGATCTTGATCGAACTTATGAAAATATTCAAAAGAGGACTCGTCACATGTATCAATAAAATCATAAGAACCCTCACCATATTGATTTGACCTTTCATAAGTGACATCATTAAATATACATTTTTCATAAAGAGTGTAAAAAAGGTCGAAATCAACATCTTCCTTTGGACAATCAACTTCATCACTATATGCACATGAATGAAATATTTGGGATGAGCTGTGATCTCGAGATTGGGTTTGTTTATTAGGTTCAAGAATGGTGTTTGGGTTTGTTTATTAGGTTCAAGAATGGTGTCTGAAATTTGGGAGTTTGGTTGATCATTAAGAATCATGATATGATCATGATCCTCTTCACATCGAAGCTCTTGATCACAAGTGATAAAAGTATCATAATTAGGCCCTAGAAAAGAGGGCTCCAAAGATCTCTCAAGGTAGGCATGATTTCAAGAATGATATTCAAGGAAGATCATGTGATCTTGAAAATACTTAATGATGGGGATTAAGGAAGAAAAATCTTTGTGGGGATCAGAAACACCAAAGGAGAAACGTGTTCTTTTAGATTGCTCCTCAAAATCAAGGCAAGTGATTAAAGCTAGCTCCAAATTTTGAGAATTCTTTTCTTCCAACCGCCATCGGTAAAGAGTGTTGGATTACTAAGAGGGGGGTAAATAAGTAATAGAGAAATTTAATCCTTTTTAACCATATAATCCAAGTGTTATATCAATGTAGCATTATCATCCAACAATTGCAGAGTAAATAAGCAATGAACAAATAATACACATACATAGTACACCAGTGTTTTACGTGGAAACCCAAAGCGGGAGAAAACCACACAATGTTTTTATTATATGTCTTTAAGAATTACATTCATTGGAAGCACCAACTTCCTTTGTTTTCTAGTTGCAATTGGATGGAGGATTCAACCCCCTTGTTTCTCAGGCTACAACCTGAAGGAAGCTCCAACTCCCCTATTCTCTGGATACAACCAGAAGGAGGCTACAACCCCCTATGTTCTTCAGCTACAACCACCTGTCCTTTCCCCATCCAACCACCCTAAAGTAGAAATAGAATGATGGAACCACTGTCACACTATCACCGTGAGATATACCGTTGTAAACCTGTGCCAATAAACCTGAACCATGCATCAACTATGCATCAACCTGTACCTCAACTTGTACCATAAAAAAGTGCATCAACCATGTACCAACCTATACCAAAACAATTGTAATCAACTTGTACCATAAACAAGTGCATCCAACAATGTACCAAGTATGTACCAATCATGTTTCAACTATTCATCAACTATGACTCATTAATATGTACCAACATAATCAACTATACACCTCATGTATGTGCCAACTCATCAACTACTTGTCTCAACCATGTATCCAACATGTACCTTAACCAAAATCCCTCATCAATTTCATCATCCAAATATGATTTGTAAATCTTTAATAGACCTGGTGTATATGATCATATCAGCACCTATTCCTAATCCATAAAGGTCACTTAAACCATTTATAGGTCACTTAACCTATTTTCCTCATTTTTAGGGTTAACCATTTTCCATAATTAGAAAGTTCTTCATTACTTTATCATTTAAATCTTTCTCCTTGACTTTGTCACCTCACTTTATCATTTAAATAATCTTCTTTGATTTTGTCACTTCACTTTATTATTTAATAATCCTTCTTGACTTTGTCACTTTACTTTATCATTTAAATAATAATTTCTTCTTTGCAGGCGCTTTGACTTATTTGACCTTTTGGGGCTTCAAGCCAACATATGAGGGTCCTCCAACTTCGTAAGGCCATAACTCTCAACCGTGAGGAGTTATGTGACATTCCAAATACCACCCGAAATGGAATGATATGTACTATCCATATAGAATAGTATTACCTTCAAATATATTAAAACTCATACCATTATACATGAAACAACCTTGGGTCCATTACCCAAACCATTGTTCTACAAGAATTCGCTACCATACTTTCTTCAAGGGTTGACATCAATTACAACCAACCTTAATCAACAATCTTCCCCTTCGGAATTGATGGCAACATTCTAATGCAATACTAAAATCATTTCATGCAATATTGAAGTCATATCACTCATGCTCCCCTGCAACCATGTCTCTGTCCTCTACATCTATTGACCATTTCTCCCCCTGGAATCATGCCTCTGTCCTCTGCATTTGATAAATCTCTCCCCCTTTGTCATCAATGGAAAATGTATCTTTTCATCCGGGGTTTCTCCCCCTAACTGAATTGTTCTCTTTATAGTGCTTACTTGTGTACATCTAAGACATATAAGATAATCATTCAAAAGCATTCATTTTGGAGTAGAAATAACTCTGATTCTCTGGCGAAGATACTCAAAGGCTTCCCGTGGAAGTTGTTTTGTAAATATGTCTGCCACTTGTTCTTTTGTGCCCACATACTCAACTCTGATGTTCTTTTTTGCAAGCTATTCCTGTAGAAAGTGATAATTGATTGGAATGTTCTTCGTCTTGGAGTGCATCACTAGGTTCTTTGAAATTTTGATGGTGATTGTATTATCACAATAGGTTGGAATGAGCTCATCATACTCAACCTATATATATGTCAAAGTTTGTTTCATCCAAAGCACCTCTGTACAACATGTTATTGTTGTAATATACTATGTCTCGGCGGTAGATAGAGATATTGATGATTGTTTCTTTCTTATCCATGATACTAAACACTCACCCAAGTAGAATGTTGCTCCACTGGTGCTTCATCGATCATCAATACAACCTTCCCAATATCCATTTGTGTAGGCAATAAGAGATAGATCATTTCATTTTGGATACCATAATCCAAACTCTTTTGTTCCTTTGAGATATTTGAAAATCCTCTTCATTGCTAACACATGTGATTCCTTTGGTGCTTATTTAAATTGTGTCACCTATCCAATTTTCTGCATTACATCTGGTCTGGATGTTGTCACATATAGTAGGCTAGCAATCATTGACCTATATTTCCTTTGATCTGTATACTTTGAATCATCATCTTTGCTTAGCTTGCAAATGGTTTGCATGGGAATGATAACTAGTTTGCAATCTTCCATTCTAAATCTCTTTAGCATTTCTCTTATATACTTGGTTTGAGAAATAAAAATTCATTGGTTTCTTTGACATATCCAGAAAGAAGGATAGTTCTCCAAGTAATGACATTTCAAATTCATTATGCATATCCTTTGCAAATTTCTGGCTTAACCTGTCATCATCACTACCAAAAATAATATCATCAACATAAACTTCAATTAATAAAATATTACCTTGACTTACCTTGATGTAGAGGTTGTTGTCTGCACTTCCTTTTCTGAACCCTGCCTACTGTAAATATTTATCCAGTCTAGAGTACCATGCTCTAGGAGCCTATTTTAGACCATACAAGGTCTTCTTTAATTTGCACACATAGTCTGCATTCTCTGACAACTGAAATCCTTTTGGTTGTTCAATGTAGACTTCTTCTTCAAATTCCCCATTCAGAAAAGCTTATTTTACGTCCATCTGATACACTTTAATATTTTTGGATCATGTATAAGCTAAAAGCAATCGGATTACTTCCATTTTGGCAACTAGGGTAAATGTCTCTTCAAAGTCGACTCCTTTAACATGTGTATATCCTTTACATACCAATCTAGCTTTGTTCCTTGTAACCTGTCCATCTTCGTTCAATTTATTTCTGTATACCCACTTTGTGTCGATCACATTCTTATCCTTTGGTCTTGGAACCAATTTCCAAGTGTCATTTTCTCTATTTGATCCAATTCTTTATCCATGGCCTTGTTCCAAAATTCATCCTTGTCGGCCCCTTCAAAATAGGTTGGTTCAATCGCACATGTGAGTGCTAGGAGTGTTTGTTCTGGTGAACGAATTCTTCTTCTAGTCTCAACTCATGCGTCTCTGTTTCCGATAATTTGGTTTGAAGGATAATTCTTTTGTACTCGTCTGCTATGTGTCTTTGGCGACACTTGCTGAACTTGCTCTTCTTCTTCTATCAGATTCTCTTCATCTTCCTCTTCTAATTATTTTTCATCTTCTGCTTCTTCTTCGAAAAGATGTTCCATTGATTCATTTTCTTCTTGCTTTGATTATGGTCTGACTGTCTCATCAATTGTTACATTGATGCTTTCTACAACTTTGTTCAATCTCATATTGTAACACTTGTATGCTTTCCTTGTAATTGAGTAACCAACAAGTACTCCTTTGTCCACACGAGAGTCACAATTTCTCATTTTGTCATCTTCTCTTTTGATGTAGCATTTGCTTCAAAAAACTATGAAGTTCTTTACATTTGTTGGTCTTCCTTTCCATAGCTCGTAAGGAGTTTTGTCTGTGTTTTTTCTGAGCATTACCCTGTTTTGAATGTGAATTGTTGTATGCACTCCCTGTGTCCAAAAAATATCTGTCAATTTTGAATCCATTAGCATTGTTCAAGCCATTTCTTGTGTTGTCTTGTTCTTTCTTTCAACAACACCATTCTGTTGAGGTGTCCTAGTAACGGATAATTTCCTTTTTATTCCATGACTGTTGCAATAGTCCATAAATTCCTTTGAAGTGAACTCTCCTCCATTATCAGATCTCAATCATTTGATTTTTGAATCCATTTCATTTTCAACCATTTCGTTGTAGATCTTGAATTTTTCAAAAGCTTCTGACTTATTCTTGAGAAAGAAAACTGCGGTCATTCTTGTATAATAATCAACTAATAACATAAAATATTTCTCACCTTTTAAGCCCTTTGTTGTAGTTGGTCCAACTAGATCAGTATGCACAATTTCCAGTGGTCTTGTCACTGAATATTCCTTTGATTTGAACTTGGTCTTTGTTTGTTTTCTTTGTAGACAATGCTTGCATAAAGTGTTGTTTGGTTTCGTGATATGGGGCATTTCTCTTACTGCTTCTCTTTTGCTGACTTTGACAAGGTTATCAAAATGTATGTGACCCATTCTTCTGTGCCATAGCCAACTTTCATCTTCTTTTCCTAGACAACACTTTTCATTTCTAAATTCACTTAACACATATATGTTTCTTGAAGTTCTCGCAGCTGTAACAATCAATTTTCTTGAACCTTCTTTTCTTATCTCACACTTTTGTGAATTGAAAGTAACTTTATGACCGTGATCACACATTTGACACACACTTAGAAGATTATGTTTCATATTTTCTACTAGTAGAACATTTTCTTCCTTTGTATTCTTGTTCCCAATTCTAACTGTGCCTTTTCCAATGATTTTGGCTTAATCATCATTTCTGAAGAAGACTGATCCATCTCTTTCCTTTCGTAATGTAAAAAACCTGTCTCTATCACATGTCATGTGTTTTGAACACTCACTTTCAACATACCAACCATGTTTCTTTTGCTTAGCTTGTAGAGCGAGTGTGCATTTTTAATTGCTATATTGATCCTGATTTCTTATCCATGTCTTTTTCTGAGGTTCTTGTCTATGACTGTTGTTATTCAGTTGTGGTTCTCTAGGAGGGACTGTCATTCTGCAATCTTTGGCCATGTGTCCAAAATTGTTACATGTGTAACATTCCACTTCAGTGCTCAAAGATTCAAACTTGTTGTAACTTCTTCTCTGTGTTTCACTAGGCCTTCTTGGATAACCCCTTTTTGTATGACTTTCGAATTTGTTTGTGTTCCTATTGTTATCTATGCAATTCACAACTTTATGTCCAAAATTATTACATGCATAATATAAACCAAAAAATATAGTTTGATACCTGGGAGTTGAATATCTTCTGAAATGAGATACTCTTATAAATTCTTCTTCTTCCTGAGGCCTATCTGTCGGTTGTTGATTCTGAAATCTGAATCTTCTCGGTGGAGGTGTCCCTATAATCTTCCTTGTAGATCTTCCTATCCCCCTTGATTGTTTCTGCATAGCTTTTTGGATATGTTTCTTGCTATGTTGTTTTGGAGCTTGATCAGTTTTTCTGTCTGATTGTATCCAAGTCCAGACTTGTCATGATGAGATTTTTGATTGTTGATCATGTCATCCAAAACTTTTGAGTTGTTCTGCATATTTTTCTTTTGAAGATCCTTTCTTAATGTGACAATATTTGCTTTCAAATTTCCAATGATCTTGTTTTTTTCTTCTAGTTGTTCCTTGAGTGCTTCTTCAATTATTTTATCTTCTTCTATTTGAACCTTCAAATTTGTGATCATTTGTTCTAGTTCTTGAGTGTCTTCTTTCTTATCTAGTTATTCTTGTAGTTTCTTGTTTTTCTTGTTTTCTCTTCTGATAACTTCTATGGCACACATCAATTCCTCTCAATAGTCAACTTATGCCTCTTCAATTTCTTCTTCGACTTCTTCATATTCTTCTTCGGCTTCTTCATATTCTTCTTCGGAGTCTTCTTTATCAGAGTCTTCTACTTCCATGAATAGAACTCTTTCTATTGTTGGGTATGTTTTATATTCTTTGCATGTGTGTGTGTGGGCGCGTCAGGTATGACAACTGCATTTGCGGATTTTGCTATTTTTAGCGGTTTTGTAAATTAATCCCGGATTAAGGGATTAGGGTTTTGGTATCTATGGAATACCTAAAAACATTGTATATATATTGTATAGTGAATGGTGAAATTCGATATAATGAATATAAGAAAGGTTTTCCCGATTGAGGGTTTCCGGTATAAATCTATGTGTACTATGTGAATGAGCCATTGATTAATTTATGTTTTGCTTAAGAATATATATGCATTGCTTTACTTCATAGGTTTAAAACTTATATGTGGTATTAGAGCCCAGTTTTGGCTTCAGAGGGACGCCTTTGTTGTTGAGGGTTTGGCTCGGTCTTGATAGATCAAGTTTATCTTGGGTCTGTGATAAACCTGGGTTTAGTGGGAGCTTTTGTAGTGGTGATTTGAGTGTAGAAAGAGGAATGGCAAGCTCTTATAGAATCGAGATAGAGAAGTTCAATTGTAAAAACTTTGATCTATGGAAGATGAAGATGGAGGACCTTCTTGTAGACAATGAAAAATGGATTGATGTGGATCCTGGTACACAGCCTACTAGTACACCGTCTACTATCACACAGGCTACTGGTACACAACCTACCAG
>JASDQU010244667.1:83509-98022 GCA_032191745.1 Picea mariana
ATAATCTTCTTTGATTTTGTCACTTCACTTTATTATTTAAATAATCCTTCTTGACTTTGTCACTTTACTTTATCATTTAAATAATAATTTCTTCTTTGCAAGCGCTTTGACTTATTTGACCTTTTGGGGCTTCAAGCCAACATATGAGGGTTCTCCAACTTCGTAAGGCCATAACTCTCAAACCGTGAGGAGTTATGTGATATTCCACATACCACAAAAAATGTCATGATATGTACTATCCATATAGAATAGAATTACTTTCAAATATATTAAAACTCATATCATTATACATGAAACAACCTTGGGTCCATTACCCAAACCATTGTGCTACCGGACTACCATGTCTCTGTCCTCTACATCTATTGACTATTACTCCCCTTGGAATCATGTCTCTATCCTCTGCATCTGATAAATCTCTCCCCCTTTGTCATCAATGGCAAATGTATCGTTCCATCCGGGGTTAGTCCCCCTAACTGAACTGTTCTCTTTATAGTGCTTCCTTGTGTACATCTAAGACATATAAGATAAGCATTCAAAAGTATTCATTTTGGAGTAGAAATAACTTTGATTCTCTGGCGAAGATACTCAAATGTTTTCCGTGGAAGTGGTTTTGTAAATATGTCCTCCACTTGTTCTTTTGTGCCAACATACTCAACTCTAATGTTCTTTTCTGCAACCTATTCCTATAAAAAGTGATACTTGATTGGAATGTGCTTCGTCTTGGAGTGCATCACTAGGTTCTTTGAGATATTGATGGTGATTGTATTATCACAATAGATTGGAATGGGCTCATCATACTCAACCTGTATATCTGTCAGAGTTTGTTTCATCCAAAGAACCCATGTACAACATGTTGTTGTTGCAATATACTATGCCTCAGCTGTAGATAGAGATATTGATGATTGTTTCTTGCTTAGCCATGATACTAAACACTCACCCAAGAAGAATGTTGCCCCACTGGTGCTTCGTCGGCCATCAATACAACCTTCCCAATATGCATTTGTGTAGGCAATAAGATATAGATCATTTTCTTTTGGATACCATAATCCAAACTCTTTTGTTCCTTTGAGATATCTGAAAATCCTCTCCATTGCTAACACATGTGATTCCTTTGGTGCTTCTTGAAATCGTGTCACCTGCCCAATTTTCTGCATTACATCTGGCTTGGATGTTGTCACATATAGTAGATTAGCAATCATTGACCTGTATTGCCTTAGATTTGTATACTTTGAATCATCATCTTTTCTTAACTTGCAAATGGTTTGCATGGGAGTGATAACTGGTTTGCAATCTTCCATTCTAAATCTCTTTAGCATTTCTCTTATATACTTGGTTTGAGAAATAAAAATTCCTTGGTTGCTTTGAGGTATCTGAAGTCCCAGAAAAAAGGATGGTTCTCCAAGTAATGACATTTCAAATTCATTATGCATATCCTTTGCAAATTTCTAGCTTAACCTGTCATCATCACTACCAAAAATAATATCATCAACATAAAGTTCAATTAATAAAATATTACCTTGACTTACCTTAATGTAGAGGTTGTTGTTTGCACTTCATTTTCTGAACCCTGCCTGCTGTAGATACTTATTCAGTCTAGAGTACCATGCTCTAGGAGCCTATTTTAGACCATACAAGGCCTTCTTTAATTTTCACACATAGTTTGCATTCTCTGACAACTGAAATCCTTCTGGTTGTTCAATGTAGACTTCTTCTTCAAGTTCCCCATTCAGAAAATCTTATTTTACATCCATCTGATACACTTTAATATTTTTGGAGCATGCATAAGCTAAAACCAATCAGATTACTTCCATTCTGGCAACTAGGGAAAATGTCTCTTCAAAGTCGACTCCTTTAACATGTGCATATCCTTTACATATCAATCTAGCTTTGTTCCTTGTAACCTATCCATCTTCGTTCAATTTATTCCTTTATACCCACTTTGTGTCGATCATATTCTTATCATTTGGTCTTGGAACCAATTTCCAAGTGTCATTTTCTCTATTTGATCCAATTCTCCATCCATGGCCTTGTTCCAAAATTCATCCTTGTTGGCCTCTTCAAAATAGGTTGGTTCAATCGTACATGTGAGTGCTAGGAGTGTTTGTTCTGGTGAACAGATTCTTATTCTAGTCTCAACTCATGCATCTTTGTTTTTGATAATTTGGTTTGAAGAATGATTCTTTTGTACTCATCTGCTAGGTGTCTTTGGTGACACTTGTTGAACTTTCTCTTCTTCTTCTATCATATTCTCTTCATCTTCCTCTTCTAATTATTTTTCATCTTCTTCTTCTTCTTCGAAAAGATGTTCCATTGATTCATTTTCTTCTTGCTTTGATTATGGTCTGGCTGTCTCATCAATTGTTACGTTGATGTTTTCTACAACTTTGTTCAATCTCAGATTGTAACACTTGTATGCTTTCCTTGTACTTGAGTAACCAACAAATACTCCTTTGTCCACACAAGAGTCAAAATTTCTCATTTTATCATCTTCTCTTTTGATATAGCATTTGCTTCCAAAAACTCTGAAGTTCTTTACATTTGTTGGTCTTCCTTTCCATAGCTCGTAAGGATTTTTGTCAGTGTTGTTTCTGAGCATTACTCTATTTTGAATGTGAACTGTTGTATGCACTACATGTGTCCAAAAAATATCTGTCAATTTTGAATCCATTAGCATTGTTCAAGCCATTTCTTGTACTGTCTTGTTCTTTCTTTCAACAACACCATTCTGTTGAGGTGTCCTAGCAACGGATAATTTCATTTTTATTCCATGACTGCTACAACATTCCATAAATTCCTTTGAAGTGAACTCTCCTCCATTATCAGATCTCAATCATTTGATTTTTGAATCCATTTCATTTTCAACCATTTCGTTGTAGATCTTGAAGTTTTCAAAAGATTCTGACTTATTCTTGAGAAAGCAAACTGCAGTCATTCTTGTATAATCATCAACTAATAACATAAAGTATTTCTCACCTTTTAAGCCTTTTGTTGTAATTGGTCCAACTAGATCAGTATGCACAATTTTCAGTGGTCTTGTCGCTGAATATTCCTTTGATTTGAACATGGTCTTTGTTTGTTTTCTTTGTTGACAATGCTTCCATAAAGTGTTGTTTGGTTTCGCGATATGGGGCATTTCTCTGACTGCTTCTCTTTTGCTGACTTTGATAAGGTTATCAAAATGTATGTGACCCATTATTCTGTGCCATAGCCAACTTTCATCTTCTTTTCCTAGACAACACTTTTCATTTCCAAATTCACTTAACACATATATGTTTCTTGAATTTCTCGCAGTTGTAGCAATCAATTTTCTTGAACCTTCTTTTCTTATCTCACACTTTTTTGAATCGAAAGTAACTTTATGACCGTGGTCACACATTTGACTCACACTTAGAAGATTATGTTTCATATCTTCTACTAGTAGAACATTTTCTGCCTTTGTATTCTTGTTCCCAATTCTGACTGTGCCTTTTTCAATGATTTTAGCTGAATCATCATTTCCAAAGGAGACTGATCCATATCTTTCCTTTCGTAATGTAAGAAACCTATCTCTATCACCTTTCATGTGTTTTGAACACCCACTTTCAACATACCAACCATGTTTCTTTTGCTTAGCTTGTAGAGCGAGTGTGCATTCTTAATTGCTATATTGATCCTGATTTCTTATCCATGTCTTTTTCTGAGGTTCTTGTCTGTGACTGTTGTTATTCAGTTGTGGTTCTCTAGGAGGGACTTTCATTCTACAATCTTTGGCCATGTGTCCAAAATTGTTACATTTGTAACATTCCACTTCAGTGCTCAAAGATTCAAACTTGTTGTAACTTCTTCTCTGTGTTTCACTAGGCCTTTTTGGATAACCCCTTTTTGTATGACTTTCAAAGTTGTTTGTGTTCCTATTGTTAACTATACAATTCACAACTTTATGTCCAAAATTATTACATGCATAATATAAACCAAAAAAGATAGTTTGATACCTGGGAGTTGAATATCTTCTGAAAGGAGGTACTCTTATAAATTCTTCTTCTTCCTGAGGCCTATCTGTCGGTTGTTGATTCTGAAATCTGAATCTTCTTGGTGGAGGAGTGTCCCTGTAATCTTCCATGTAGATCTTCCTATCCCCCTTGATTGTTTCTGCATAGCTTTTTGGATGTGTTTCTTTCTCTGTTGTTTTGGAGCCTGATCCTTTTTTCTGTCTGATTGTATCCAAGTCTGGACTTGTCATAATGAGATTTTTTACTGCTGATAATGTCATCCAAAACTTTTGAGTTATTCTGCATACTTTTCTTTTGAAGATCCTTTCATAATGGGACAATATCTACTTCCAAATTTCCAATGATCTTGTTTTTTTCTTCTAGTTGTTCTTTGAGTGCTTCTTCAATTATTTTATCTTCTTCTATTTGAACCTTCAAATTTGTGATCATTTGTTCTAGTTCTTGAGTGTCTTCTTTCTTATCTATTTATTCTTATAGTTTCTTATTTTTCTTGTTTCTCTTCTGATAACTTCTATGGAACACATAAATTCCTCTCAGTAGTCAACTTCCGTCTCTTCAATTTCTTCTTCGACTTCTTCATATTCTTCTTCGGCTTCTTCATATTCTTCTTCATAGTCTTCTTTATTAGAGTCTTCTACTTCCATGAATAGAACTCTTTCTATTGTTGGGTATGTTTTATATTCTTTGCATGTGTGTGTGTGGGCGCGTCAGATATGACAACTGCGTCTGCAAATTTTGTTATTTTTAGCGGTTTTGTAAATTAATCCCAGATTAAGGGATTAGGGTTTTGGTATCTACAGAATACCTAAAAACATTGTATATATATTGTATAGTGAATGGTGAAATTTGATATAATGAATATAAGAAAGGTTTTCTCAATTGAGGGTTTCCGGTATAAATCTTTGTGTACTATGTGAAAGAGCCATTGATTAATTTATGTTTTTCTTAAAAATCTATATGCATTGCTTTACTTCACAGGTTTAAAACTTATATGTGGTATCAGAGCTCGGTTTTGGCTTCAGAGGGATGCCTTTGTTGTTGAGGGTTTGGCTCGGTCTTAACAGATCAAGTTTATCTTGGGTATGTGATAAACCTGGGTTTAGTGGGAGCTTTTGCAATGGTGATTTGAGTGCAGAAAGAGGAATGGAAAGCTCTTCTAGAATCGAGATAGAGAAGTTCAATGGTAAAAACTTTGAGCTATGGAAGCTAAAGATGGAGGACCTTCTTGTAGACAAAGAACAATGGATCATTGTGGATCCTGGTACATAGCCTACTAGTACACTGTCTACTAGCACTAGGTTACTGGTACACAACCTACTAGTACACCATCTACTGGTATGTCAAAGGAAGATTGGGAGAAGTTGGACAGAAAAGAAAGGAGTACTATTTGACTCTGCCTGGCAGATTCGGTTTTGTTGAATGTCTCAAGAGAATCTACAGCCAAGGAACTATGGGATAAGTTGGGGAATTTGTATCAATCAAAGTCCCTGGTAGACAAGTTGTTTCTTCAAAAGAAGTTGTATCATCTTAGGATGGAAGATGGAGATTCTGTGACAGAACATATAAATTCCTTTAATACTCTGGTAATTCAACTTGTCTCTATTAATATTATGATTGTAGAAGCAGATAAGTGTATTACTTTGTTATGTTATTTGCCAGACTCTTGGGATAATCTGGTTGTAGCAATTGATAGTACCACTCAATCTACATTGAAGTATGAGGATGTAGTTTCATCCTTGTTATCTAAAGAGATGAGGCAAAAAATCATGGATGGTCATAGCACAGATGCTTTATTTGTAAGAGGGCGTACCCAAGATAGGAACCCTAGTAAGCCTTCGGGGTGGAGATCTAAATCTATAGGTAGATCTAAGTCTTCAGGAAAATATTTGAGGAAATGCTGGAAGTGTGGTAAAACAGGGCATTATAAGAAAGATTGCAAGTCTAAGAAGGTTGAAAAACCAAAGGGATCTGATAGTACCTCTTCCATAGAGGCGAAAACCTCTACTGAAGAAAGAGGTGATGTTTACCTGGCATCTACAAAACAAAACTTAAGACTCTAGGCTAAGTCTCCTATGAACTAATGCCCAAGCATGGATTCATTTGTTTTGTAATTTCAATATTTAATTTTTATGTGTTTTATCGTTTATGATTTTTATATTTTTTAATTTTTATAATGGTTATTGTTTTTTATTTTTTTTTTGTAAAAAACAAAATTTTTTGAAAAATGAAATATTTAAAAAACAACAAAATTTAAAGAAATGTTAATGATAACAAATGTGTATTAGTTTGTTGCATAACAAAATAAAAGAAAAAGAAAATGTTAAAACTAATCAAAAGAAAAGCTAAAGTGAAGTAACAAAATTGGGTTTGTTCTTATATATTAAGAAGTTAGATAAGTAAATGAATCATATATAAATGTTATTAAGGACAGTAAACCAAATCTTATGATTGTTTATTTATTTTTAATTTTTTAAATATTTTTGTTAAAAAAATAAAAAGATAAATAGATAAAGATGTAAATGAAATAAAAGAAAATATTGTAGGAATTTAAAGATTTTATTTATGTTTTGTTAAAAGACATGTGTGAATTACAAGAAATAAATTGGAGACAATATTAAGAGCCGAATACAATCTTTATTGATGTAACCCCCACCTTTTTTAAAGCTCTTGGATCATAGACAAACTACAAAAAAAACTCAAACAAATCCACAAGTTACCTCAAAATGAAGTCATCAACTCCTCCATGGCTACGTTTGTCATGATACTCTGCGAGCCACCCCTGCTATCCACAACCCGTCAATTCCCAAAGAGAAATATGTAAAGTAGGAATGATGAAAATACTAAAATAATTTCTCTCTCATGCTCCTAGCATACCTCTGGTGATTTACTCTTCTTTGGTTGGTTGTCTGTAGTTTCTCTTATAGCAATTGATGAGCGGTTCTGGTGGTTTAACAAAAATGAACCGACTAGAACTTTTTTCATAATTTATATAATAAAATAGATATAGAAACGGTTATGGTGGTTTAACGAAAATGAATCGACCAGAACTGTTTTCATAATTTATTTAAGAAAATAGATATAGAAACGACATTTATTGAGAAATTTTGTTACGTATCAATTTCTTCTTTGAATTTTGGAAGAATTGTTAAATAGATCCGACTCTCTTCTGATTCTGTAATTATTGCACGAAATGAGTGGCACAATCGACATTTGCCATGAGATTTAGCACCATTGTTACTTCCACTATATGCAGATATGACTTTTGAAGTTCTCTGAGCTCACAGATATTTTCTTTGTCTGAACGAAAACACAGTCATGCTAATTACGTAGCCGATCGTTTACAACTGATTTTGAGTTTCGACAGACCGTTTTGTTCTTCCAAGTTAAACATTTGATACAAAGATTAATGATTTGATGAGTAGGGTTTTTTCCCTAGCCTCTCTTTTTAAATACAGTAGGTTGCTCGAGTCTCCAAGAATAGTAGACAATGTCATGAGATCAAAACATCAGTAGAGATTGAATCATTAAATTACCATGTGTGAGCTATCAGAACTTGTGTCATAACGAATATCTACAACCAGAGGTGCAAACTTTGATTGAATCAAACCTTCTCCAAAGGTCCTAATGATTGACTAATTTGATAGTAAGAAAACCACTCTTCACTACTCCGTTAATTGCAATGATGCCTAGCAGTAATTTCGATATTTCTTGTACAGTTTTTTAAGTCACCTCAATCTCATAATAAAAACTATCCCTTTGATCAATATTGATCAATATACGATCAAGGAGTTCCCCACACTGGTTTCGATAAATATATTTTTTGAAGACAAATTGTAAATCTCTCTAGCAGAATATTATATGAAGGAAACCCATATAATATTATATAAATCGTGATATATATACAATAGGAAGGAACAAAAGAATATTTTCCATTGTAACAATATAAGCCCAGACTAATGTTTGAGAGGTATGATATGAATATGGCTCATGTTCATCCATTGGTGAGCATGTTGGTCGTATTCTTACTCTCTGGCCTCTAGTATAGCATCTTTAAACTTAGAACCAAATTTAAATGACAATATCTTCTTCAAACCTAGTACTTGGCACCAAATGGAATTAATAGTGGGAATCAATGTTTTTTTTTTAAACATAGAGGCTTTCTTTTCTCTGTAGAATTCTGTCAAATTCCCAGCATAAATTCATCATGAAGATAAGAAAAACTGCGAGTGATTTCCATGTGGATTTCAGCCTGCATTATCCAATCCATATTGAATCCTCGAACTTGTTTTCGTGCACTCTGCAATCTTTGATCTATAGTTCAATACACATACGGATAATAGTATATATTTTAAACTTATAATTATTGGTCCTGCGCATTGTAATTGCATTCCAAATGAAATTTCAAGTGCTTGATAGCCAACATTGTTCAACATAACAAAGGATCTCTCTTCTTTAATTAAAGAGGCATTGGCACCATAGAAAAACAGAATAACTTCAATGTAGATGCTTCATGCGCTTTACCACATGAGAATATTATATTCACCAAACTTTTCTTAATTGGTCCTATTATCCCCTACCCTAGGGATAACTAAGGATATCATGTATCGAGGTCCAGGTCTTAGAAATGGAGTGTCGAGAGCCAGATGACTTGAGTATGGCCCCGACAGGCCCATATTTTCTTCAATGCAACCCATTTATTAGCAGCAACAACATCCATACCACCACCCTGGTCCTAAAGTAGCAGTAAGTCTTCCTCCATGAAGTAATGAGTCTGGGTATCATGGTATGTGTCACTCTGATTATTGAAGCACTTGAATATGTTGCATTGAATTCTCCTTCATTTCATAATGCTTCCTTGGAAATTATGCTCTTTAACTTGTTCATACCTGGAAGGGTGACATGATGCCCTAGTAAGTTGATGTCCCTTTAGGATGGGTTGTCATTGGGCGGGTCTGTGAAAGGTCATCATTTGTTCCCTCCATACTTACCACTTTTCATCTTTATTCCTCTCATCTCCCCCTACTTTTGTTTAGGCATTGGGATTTTACACACTAGGAAGGGTTGTACATTTCCTTGTGGGAAGAAGGGGCTAAAGGCCTAGAGGGTAAAAGTAGCTGGCAAGAGTTAAAAGCCAAAGATGAAACTTTTGAGATACTTCGCCCATGGATTCCCGAGAAAGCAGTAAAAAGATTCTCGGTAAGAAAAGGGAACCCATAAGAAAAAACAAACACTCAAGGTATTAGTTGGTGGATGGGAGGTCTCCTCATGAGCCGACCTATTATAACCATGGGCATGTAGCGGTATGACATTACCATCTATCTGGTCACCAAAAAAGGGTAGTGTCTCTTAGTGGCATAGCCAAGAGAAAGGGGGTCTCATCACGAGCCATCATGTTCATCTCTGTGAAATGCTTGTGGATAACACTGTCACTTCTGGTCACCAAGCCAGGACAATGTCCCTCAACTCTTCCCTTGAAGATTAAAAGCAAAATATCAAAATCAATGAAGCTGAGAATAAAAGGCAATGAACAGGCAAGGAAACAATGACATCTATGACAAGGTGCAACTCGCCCTCTACAAAGGAACCCACAGGTAAGATTTACATTTTCCATGTTATCACTACACCCCAATCCCAAACACTACTCCACACCACCTCATACACTTACATGACTTGGATTGGTTCTCACCTGGGAAACACCCCAAACTTGAGGAGGATTATCCCAATAGGACATCATGTGACCTTCTCCAAACCCGACTTGTTAGATTGCATAACATATTTGAGCATTTTTCTGGGTAAAGGGGGGTTTGATGCACATGTCTAGGTAATTTAATTATTGGATGTGATTTACATGTTATGATCCCTGTGAATTATGAACCCCTAGAGGGCGTACTTGTTGTTTTTGCAGGACCTTGTCGGGTGGACATGTGCACATGGGGGAATGATTAGCTCGGACCTTCATGGGGTTGAAATCCCACAAATGGATGTTGTAACACTAGCCATGGGCAAGAAGACATCAGAGATTTGCACTAGGAAGAAAAAAGGACATCACCTTGGAGGCACCCTGGTAGACCTAGACTCGGGGGGATCTTGCTTTTCCACCTGGATGTTGACCTTTGAGAGCCCATGACGTCACTATCATGACCCTACACGTCATCAAAATCCAGGGTTTTCATTTTGAGGGAAATTGTGAGCTAGTTGGAACGTGTGGGCATCATCCAGAGCCTTTGGAGGCCAAACGTTCAGCATCTGGAGCCCAACGTTCCACCTTAGGGGCTCAACATCACCGCATGGTGTCACCCTTGGAAATGTTTTATATGCTAATTAATTTTATTTATGTCTAATTTGAATTTGTTTGTAAATTGGCTAGGTCAACCTTTATTTGACCTGAAATTAATTAAAAGTCACTAGTTTTGTATAAATAAACATAAAGTACATTCATTTTTATCATCACAACTCCTCACACAAGAGGAGAGGTCTGAAATTTTCACCCTATAAGGGCTATTGGCTGAAATTGTGAGGCACACTCTTGTATAAGGTTGATTTTTTGCAAGTGGATCAATCTTAGAAGCTTTTATGGTGATCTTCCATAGTATTTTCATGATTATTCTTGGTGCAAGTAGGTAAAATCTGCATTTTTGTCATTTATTGAATGGTTTATGTATGGTTTTATTTTCTCATACAAGATTATGAGATTGCATGGTATACTTAATGCTTGAAGTAATGAACTTAATTTGCTACTTTCTTGCTTTATATTTTCCATGTTTTTTCATTGAATTGATCTGATAACCAGTGAAACCCTAGAGCCCTAGTTTCCTAGCACTCTAAAGTTTTGACCTATTTATCTTTTCCTAAGTTCTTATCACATAAAAAACCTAAGGAGAGCAAGGTTCTAGGGCCTAGAATTGTCTGCACCCTAGTATCTTGTTTTCTTGAGGAAAATGCATAGGGGGACTTACGTTACTACTTCTCCTATGCATTCCTCTTGGACTTTTGTGCACTATCAAAATTGATTTGCAGCCTTAGAAGAAGCCATCCACTTGACTCCATAAGCCCTAGAAGGCACTAGTTCTATCATCTCTATTATGGAAGGATTGATTAAACACTCAAACTCTCTTCCTTGAAGCTTTTGCTAACTTCTACTAACCTAAAACTAGACTAATTCATTAACTAACTTGTTTTTGTTGCAAATCATTGGTACAACCATACAAATTCATGCTAAATTGGTACATTCACCTACATAACTCACACTTAGCTCATCCAGAAATCACTTGTGACAATTGCCAATCAATCTACTAGAGAAGTGTTGAGTTTGCATAGTGTCTTGTTGCAATTTTCAGTAATATAATTTGTTGTCGTTACAAAAGATTGCTACAACCATCTAACTGTAGCAAATTCTCTGCAAAAGTGATATTAAATGCTAGCTAAACATTGCCAACTTTGCTTGTGATAATTTATTATCAATTTTCCTAGTCAAAGTTACTTTTTCTTGTCTTTTTCAAACAATTTCAAGGCATAATTATTGTGGCTATTACAAAATACTCATTGTTGTTATAAACGGTTACATTGTTGCAACTTTACCTCAGCTAGCCCATTTTTTGAAGTTTCATGGTCTTAAGAAGTACTAACATCATATTTTGTACTTGAAAGTTGCTATATTTTCTTTGTTGTCTTGTTTTGGGTAGGTACACTCCATTTTTTACCATTGTTTCATCCCCTGAAGACCTTAAGAACCTTTTGAATTGAGTGACCAGTGAGAGGGGGGTTTTCTTGCATCTTTTTCTTAGTCTTATCAACCCTTTAGGTCACTGGGGACGTCTCCCCTAGGGTAACTTTGATATAATCCTAAATAGAAAGGGGTTTCCTATTAAGGTGACAGTGATAGGTCACCCCTTGTTACACCAATCTTGCATTCACTTTCCTTGGGCCTTGGGCAAGTACAGATTGTGCGATAACATTTTGTCATTGTTGTCGGGGAACACTGAGTCAATATTCCTCAACAACACTTTTTCGGTAAGCCTTTATCCAAATCCTTCTTTTCACAAAGATTTCCTGGCGACTCCACTGAGGGTGATTCCCTCAACCCTTTGATAATCCTTAAGAGGATATCTGGAAACTCCACTAACCTTTTCCAAGGTGCCAACTTACTCTCAATTTTGTGATATTTCCAAATTATGGGATCATGGTGCCCTGGGAACAAGTGTATCTGACTATTGATTTCAAAAGTTTTCAAGGATACCCACATTATTTTGATGCAATCTGGATAAACAACTCTCCAAGATTCGGAGGCCTCCCAATTACTCACATTATAGAATTCTTCAAGTATATAAGTGAGATAGAATTGGAAGGAGAGGATGTTCTAGTAAAATTGTTCATACTTTCTTTGCCATCTTTTTTGCAAGATTGATTTAAGGGTTGTTGCGAAGATAGGGATATATCATCTTTTCTAGACCTCATCAATAGGTTTATTGAGTTTGTCAAACCACAATGTCAGACATATGAATATGCCCTTCAAAATCTCACACTAGCCCTAGAGGACGAAGGATTCACCACTAAGATTGTGGAAGATATCAAGGATGTGTGCCATAGTCAAGAACCCTCCAATATAAAAGGAGAAATTTATGAAGAAAGTTGTCAACCCCTTGAAGAGGAACAAGATTTTTCTCATGATTCAATAGAATGCAATAAAGACTTGACTAAAAAAGTGAGTTATGAGGATGAAGCACTACTATTCACTCCTTCGTCTGATGAAGCTCTCCAAGATCCTATCTCTCATGTACAAGACGAGGAGAATGAGGTGAGTCATTTTCCTTTCCAGGTTTTTGATGACACTTTGTTCTATGATTCAGAAGGTGAAGAAGTAAAGGAACCCTTGGAAGAGGTTGGTCCTTCATTTTCTAATGAAGGTGAAAAGATGATTAAAGAGACGAGACTTGGGGATGATGTATTGGACCCTCTTCCATTTGATGAAGTCATCGAAGCCATTGACGCTCCTGCACAACAAGAAGTGATCACAGTAAGTTATTTCCCTTTCCAAGATTTTGATGATGCTTTATTTTATGAATTGGAAAGTGGAGAATTATTAGAGGATCCATTTGATGCATTAAATACTTCGTGTTATGACAAAGGTAGTGACATGGTTGATAATATTGATGATTTCATACATGTTGGAAGACGTAAGTGGGATGTGATTGGTTTTGATAAGGATCCAATTTATGATATGGAAGGATATCTTCAAATGTTGTCTTTACAACAATCATATGATGTTCCTAATAATTTTGATGTTTGGCAATAAGATGATGATATAATTACAGAAGTTTTCCAAGCACTCAAGGATGACCCAGTGCAATGTTCTCCTGATGATTTTTGGTCATACCTTGAGGATTTTTATGAGTATACCTTTGAACACTTGGATTTATTCTATAAAGAAGATTATCAACCATCATTGTACTCAAGTTTTGATAAAGGTGAGGACATTGCTTGCCTGAAGCAAGATACTCGTGACAAGGTTGTCTAGCTCCCTTCAACTACTTTACATCGCTATGTCACTAAGGGTGTAGTTGGGAAACATGTCCCTTGTCTTGAGTTTTCTCCTGGGAAAAGCCTTCTTTTAGAATCCAAGGGTAGGTTGAATACCTTAAGAAGAAGTTTATTATCTCAATCTTTCAGCATTCCCTTAAGAAATTGTCAGTCATCCTCTAGGTTCTTACTAGTCCTTTCCCAGACCTCAGGATGTGATGACATCCAAGGTAGCCAACCTTCAAATTCTTTGAGTCAGTCTTTTGAGCCTTTGATTTTTCACGATCCCTTTCTGAGATGGATTGAGCACTTTCCTAGAAGTATGACCTGGCATGATTTTGTCCCTCCCTCCTGCCTCCATGAGCTAGAATTTACAATTTCCAAATGACGTGATACATGTTCTAACTCATTTTATTTTTGCGATTGACTTGTCATTGTTTTGATTTATGATGAAGCACAGAGGAAAATATTATGAGATATTGCTAGGATGGTTTCACTGGTAATTTGACTACACCTAGCATTCAACCAACAAGTAAGTAGATTAGGTAGGAATTTGCATCCATTGTATATACCATCTGCATATCATGTTAGTATAGTTGTAGTTTCACTTCCGTACTGTTTTCTCCATTATGTATATATGCATGTTTATGATGCTTTTTATTATATCATATCTGAGCAAGGGGTGATATCTATTGGGGCTCATAAATGTCCTATTCTCATCCACCTTTCCCGTCATCCTTCTTCACATTTCATCGCCCCATTAACCTTTCATGATATCATTTCCATAAATATACTTGGGTTTCACCTTATTGTTATTCACTTTATTCATTTTCGTATTTAAAAGGAATTTGTGATTAAATGTTAGAAAATCAACATGTTTTCATATATATCTCAAATATGTGTGAGCTTTGTAATGTGTAGGAATATGTGAAGGATTAATTCAAAGGACTTCTCGAATACTTCCTCCACCATTTCAATATTTGAGAAGATAATTCAAGACCATTCCAA
>JASDQU010244669.1:0-15942 GCA_032191745.1 Picea mariana
CTCCTAGCAACCTTTGCAATATTATTTTCAACAAACAATAATGAAAAAACTTGGTGGAGATTGTAAATCTCTACACTCCTCCAAGGATCTATCCAATAACAAGAATGGAACAAGAAAGAAATCTAACAAAGTGTCGATTTTCCTTACCAATTCCGAGAAATGTTAAGACAAAACCCTAGTTACCAAGCAATTTTCATCACCAAAGCAAAGAGAAAGAGCCTCCAAGAGTAGTGCACCACTTCACTTCATTAGACAAGAGAAAACAATATCACGAGAGAGAGAGAGAGAGAGAGAGAGAGAGAGAGAGAGAGAGAGAGAGAGAGAGAGAATTTTCCCAAGAGGGGCGCAAATTTTAGCCAAGTATCCTCTCACAAGAGGGAGAGTTGTATCAAAATGAAATAGATTTGATCGCTATATATAAAACATGTTTGTCCACAAAAATTAGGGTAAAACACAAGATAAGGGGTCCACAACCCTTATCTTTCCCCTTTACAAAAATAATATTATTTAATTCATACTTTGTACATAAAATAAACCCTAGAAACATGATGTCACCCTCTTTTTTGGAAACATTTGGCACTTTTGGTCAAGTCGTTGTGTTGGAGAAGGAAAGGCTAGGCCTCCAAAGGCCAATAGTCTTCAACCAAGATGTTTTTTCCATTATCCATGGGCCTCTTCCTTCATAAAGTGACAATATTCCATCATCACTACCAAACCCTAGCCCTTGGTGACGTCAAGCCCCCAAAAGGTGACATTTTTCCCCTTTCAAGCAAGTCAATCGGCATGCAAGGGGTGGGAAAGATCCACCAAGGTGTCCTCTAGGAATCCAGAGGCATGTCATCGTCATCTAGAGTGTGGGCCCTTGGCATCCAATGATCTAAAATGGATCCAGGAAGGCCCTAAAAGAAAGTTCTCAAAATCAGACGAAACCAACACCATTGCGTCGAGCTCGTCGCATTAATTCCAACCATATAAGTTTTTCCGAAAATGGACACCATATGCAAAAGATATTGCATTCTGATCGATTTCCCAAACATGCAAAAAATTCAACTGGTCAAATTCAACAGGTCATACTGCTAATGTCAGCAATACGACAGGTGAAGTCAACATAATTTCATGTTGATGTCAGCAGGGACACGTGGTAGCACGAGGAGGTGACATGTGTCACTCAATTTTGGCATTTTTGGGTTGAATTGGACCAATACAAAAATGACACATTGCACTATACGGATGTGAAACGTGGCATTATATACATGACATGGCCTAATGACAGGCCGACACATGGAAGTACGGATGACAGGTTATTCACTGGTCCAATATCTCTCAAAATCATGTTTACCAATGCAAACAATTCATTTCTCCAAAACAATAAAAGATGAGTTCCTTGCCAAATGGATTGTGGAGTCTTCTTTTTTTAGGTTAGGACTACTAAATCTCAAGGGGTGTAATCCATTTTACTCCCTTGAGATAGAAACTCTAACAAGGTAAAGTCTAGCCTGAGGATGTAAACCCTTTTACTCCTAGCAACCTTTGCAATATTATTTTCAACAAACAATAATGAAAAAACTTGGTGGAGATTGTAAATCTCTACACTCCTCCAAGGATCTATCCAATAACAAGCATGGAACAAGAAAGAAAACTAACAAAGTGTCGATTTTCCTTACCAATTCCAAGAAATGTTAAGACAAAACCCTAGTTACCAAGCAATTTTCATCACCAAAGCAAAGAGAAAGAGCCTCCAAGAGTAGCGCACCACTTCACTTCATTAGACAAGAGAAAACAATATCATGAGAGAGAGAGAGAGAATTTTCCCAAGAGGGGCGCAAATTTTAGCCCAGTATCCTCTCACATGAGGAAGAGTTATATCAAAATGAAATAGATTTGATCGCTATATATAAAACATGCTTGTCCACAAAAATTAGGGTAAAACACAAGATAAGGGGTCAACAACCCTTATCTTTCCCATTTACAAAAATAATATTATTTAATTCATACTTTGTACATAAAATAAACCCTAGAAACATGATGTCACCCTATTTTTTGGAAACATTTGGCACTTTTGGTCAAGTCGTTGAGTTGGAGAAGGAAAGGCTAGGCCTCCAAAGGCCAATAGTCTTCAACCAAGATGTTTTTTCCATGATCCATGGGCCTCTTCCTTCATAACGTGCAAATATTCCATCATCACTACCAAACCCTAGCCCTCGGTGACGTCAAGTCCCCAAAAGGTGACATTTTTCCCCTTTCAAGCAAGTCAATCGGCATGCAAGGGGTGGGAAAGATCCACCAAGGTGTCCTCTAGGAATCTAGAGGCATGTCATCATCATCTAGAGTGTGGGCCCTTGGCATCCAATGATCCAAAAGGGATCCAAGAAGTCCCTAAAAGAAAGTTCTCAAAATCAGATGAAACCAACACCATTGTGTCGAGCTCGTCGCATTAATTCCAACCATATAAGTTTTTCCGAAAATGGACACCATATGCAAAAGATATTGCATTCTGATCGATTTCCCAAACATGCAAAAAATTCAACTGGTCAAATTCAACAGGTCCTACTACTAATGTCAGCAATACGACAGGTGAAGTCAACATAATTTCATGTTGATGTCAGCAGGGACACATGGTAGCACGAGGAGGTGACATGTGTCACTCAGTTTTGGCATTTTGGGGTTGAGTTGGACCAGTACGAAAATGAAACATGGAACTATACGGATGTGAAATGTGGCATTCTATACATGACATGGCCTAATGACAGGCTAACACATGGAAGTACGGATGACAGGTGGTTGTACAGATGTTGAAGTGGCAGGGTGAATAGGCAGTACAGATGTTGACGTGGAAGCTGATTGGATTGTTGATTGTGTGTTGACTATGCTGTATGGGTGAACCACAAGGTGACACATGGCCCAATCAAAGGGCACCATGTGGCACCCCAGATTTAGCTAATGTTGGCTGGGTCAAAAAAAATTGTTACCTCTTAGGAATTGAACACCTGACATATCCTCTGTCCCAACGAATTTGCAACCTTCGCCGTACAATCTAGGCTATGTGTGTTATTTGGTATGCCATGTGGTGAATTTATATTTAAAGTTTTAGTTGGCATGTTTTTAGGGATAATCCTTGGTTAGAAGGGGGCAGCGTGAGGCCACTTGGCACCCCACGCGACTGGGGGCTAAGGACCAGGGGATAAGCACCATAGGTGGGCGCGTGGAGGGATAACACTATGGCCACATGGACCATGCGAACATGAACAGGACCAGAGGTTAGGGGGCCAATGCGCCAACACTCATCCCAGGGCCATATGGAAACACCCCATATGCCCAAGAGCTTAGAGAAAGGGAGTTGTTCCCATATATTTTCCATTTTTGGGTTTTTTAACTTTATATTAAGATTTTATTGGCTTTTTATGCTGATTTTGGGAGATTTTGCCCATTATGGGGGGATCTAGAGCCCGATTTGAGGCCAGATATTGGGAGGAAGTTGGGATAGGATAACCAACTCAAACCCTATATAAATTAGAGGTTTTTGATAGACCAGGGGGTTGAGAATTTCATAATGATGATGATTTTGTGAATATTGAACCCATTTTTATGCAGGGAAGCCATTAAGGAAGTGAACTTTGGAGGCCATTCTGGGAGCCATGCTCAACCTTTTTCAGTGTCGTCGGTTGTGTTGGATTCTTAAGGTTGAGAAGAACACATTCAGACCAGTCCTTTTGATACATTTCTTATGTACTTTTGAAGCATTGAAGAGAAATAATAAAGCCTCCCCCACTGAGACAAAGGCCCGGAGATGTAGTCAATCTTGCCTAACTCCGTTAACAACCTTTTTGTTATGGTTTGTTGTTCTTTGTGACTATATTCTGATATGAATTTATTTATGATGGATGTTATAATATCTCATTAAGTTCTTATATCCTTAATTTCTAATTGGTAATTGAACACATGCTTAAAAAATAACCAAGTCTTTAAAGATCAATTATGGATCAAGTGGTATCAGAGCAAGTTGACAATTGGTTGTTTGAGTTTGCATGATTACCAGGGAAAAGTTGATTCATGGTGAATATGATCCTGTAGAAGGAGATCCAGAGATTGGATCGAGAAAGAGGACTTCTCAAAGTGATAAAATGGCATCGAAAGAAAGACTGTCTCAGAATGAGATAGAGTTGCAAAATACTTTATTCGCCATGTCTGAGATGGTAAAGGTCTTATATGAGGATTAGTTGGAATGGAATAGGCCTTTCCAAGGGGAATATTACAAACAATACAAAATTGAAGAAGGAGAGGATCATCCTAAACCTCCTCCTTCACCTCCTTCATCTCCATCATCTTCTTCTGCTTCTTCAAGTACAAGTGAAACTTCTACCGCAAGAAAACATTGCCAAAAACATAAACATGATATGTCTTTACTTAAGCTTGATGTGAAATTTGAATTGCCCATGTATGATGGTGAAGTCAATGATGAGAGGCTTGATAATGAGATCAAACATATGTAAGTTTATTGCAGTGTGCAACAAATCAAAGATGAGGAAACCCAAATCAAATTGGGATCACTTCGTCTTGCAGCCACAACACTCATCTGGTGGAAGAGTAAGTTGCAAAATGGTATGCAACAAGTTGATAATGTATTTCCATCATGAAAAGATTTTGTTTTTTCACTTAGAAAGAAATTTTGTCCTTTGGGTTATAAGGAGAAGGATTTAATTGAAAGGCAAAGTCTTAAACTAAGAAAAGGAAAAATGGTGCAAGAATACCTAGATGAATTTCATAAGATGGCATTAATGTTAAATATTCCATTACATACACAAGAAACTCTTGTGAAGTATATAAGAGGTTTACCTGCACATCTTCGTAACACTGTATCTATGTTTGGACCTACTAATCTTGATGAGGTTTCTGTTCAAGCAACATACATTGAAGCAGGGAAAACGTGAGTTGGTGTATCAGGGGAATCGTCTTCAAGGAGAGAAGACAAAAGGAAGGGGAATGGAAAGAAAGAAAACTCATCAACAAGGAAGGAAGAGAAGCTCTCTTGCAAGCATTGAAAGAAATAATGGAACGATGATGACCATTGCTAGCAATTGCACCCATAGAAGAGACCAAAGTGGTTCAAAGAAAGGAAAGGGAGGAAAAAAGTTGCAACAACAACATGGCTAACAGACTTGGGATATGATTCAGGTGATGAGACTAAAATCACAATATCTGGTTTGACAGGTTAAATTGGTGATGGATATGATTCTAGAAGTAAATTGTTTCACATAAGGTTGATAATGAAACATACTAAGATCGACANCATAACAAAGCAATGCACTTTAAAGTTTGCAATTTCATTGAATTTTTTGGATGAGGTAACGTGTGATGTGGTCCCACTCAATGAATGTGGAATGGTCTTAGGCAGCCCTTATTTGTATGATCGCAAAGAAATCTTCTACAGGGAACAAAATCAATATCACTTAACTAAAGAAGGCAATGAATATGTTGTGCATGCTCATCACTTAAAACAAATCAATCTCTTCAAACAATGGAACAATTAAGGAAGGCATCTTATGCAAACAACACACCTATAATTGTGCCAAGTAAAGCAATTGATCTTAAGCATGAACATGATATGGTTGTAGAATGCAAGTTCAATCATACGTTTCTTTAATATAAGCTAATGTCGTGCAAGAACATCAAACATGTTAGTTCATTTGTAGTCATATTTCTGATGTTATCGTTGCCAATGTTTTCAACATGGATGGTAGTGGCTTCAGTGAGATGTGAAAGAGTTCAAGTGGCTAACAATATGCTTTCAGTTGTCATGGTTGTTTTGCAATTGATTATGATGTGATAGGTGCAGATGATAGAGTTTAAAGACAAAGTACAGGTGGGGTGTCCTACCCCGCACTTGATGACTGGTTAATACCCTTTTGGAGGACCAAAAGGTCTTAGTGAGGAGGCATGATCCAAAATAGATCCAGGAAGGCCTAAAAATCAAAGTTCCCATAATCAGACAAAACCAGCGTGATTGTGTCGGGCTCATCGCATTGATGTTGGCCATATAATTTTATCCAAAAATGGACACCGTATGCGAAATATACCGCATTCTCATCGATTTCCTAAACAGGAAAAAAAGTCAACTGGTCAAAGTCAACAAGACATACTTCTGACGTCAATAGTACAACAAGTGATGTCAGCATGATGTCATGCTGATGTCAGCAGAGACACATGGAAGCATGAGGAGGTGATATGTGTCACTCGGTTTTGGCATTTTCAAGTTGAGTTGGACCAGTACAAAAATGAAACATGGAACTATACGGACGTGACATGTGGTAGTACGTACATGATGTAACCCAATGACAGGATGATACGTTGCAGTATGGATGATAGGTGGTTGTACGAATTCTTATGTGGCAGGGTGACTGGGCAGTATAGATGATGACATAGCAGCTGACTAGGCAGGATTACTGGGTTGTTGACTGTGTGTTGACTGTACCGTATGGGCAAATCATAGGGTGACACGTGGCCCGATCAGAGGGTGCCACATGTCACCCCGAATTTATCCAATGTTGGCTACATAAAAAAAAACTTGTTACCTCCCGAGAATCAAACACCTGACCTATCCTCCAGCCCAACGATTTTGCAACATCCGTCGGACCATCCGGACTGCGTGCAATACTTGATATGCAATGTGGCGAATTTATATTTAAAGTTGTAGTTGGCATTTTTTTAGGGCTAAGCCCCAGTTGGAAGGGGATAATGCAAGGCCACTTGGCGCCCCACATGACCAGGGGCTAAGCACCATACGTGGGCACATGGAGGGTTAAGGCTATGGCCACATGGACCAGGACCAGAGGTTAGGGGGCCAACACACCAACACTGAGCCCAGGGCCATATTGAAACACCCCATATTCCTAGGAGCCTGAAGAAAGGGGGTTGTGCCCAAATATTTTCCATTTTTGGGTTTTTAAACTTTATATTAATATTTTATTGGGTTTTTATGTTGATTTTGGGAGATTTTGCCCATTTTTGGGGGATTTAGAGCCCCGAGGCCAGATCTTGGGAGGAAGTTGGGATAGGATCACCAACTCAAATATTATATAAATCAGAGGTTTTTTATAGACCAGGGGGTTGAGAATTGTAGAATGATGATCCATTTGTGAATCTTGAAGCCATTTTTATGCAGGGAATTCATTAAGGAAGTGAACTTTGGAGGCCAATTCCGGGAGCTACGCTCAACCTTTTTCAGTGTCATCAATTGTGTTGGATTCTTGAGGTCAAACAAAACACAACTAGATTAGTTTATAATCCTTTTGATACATTTTTGATGTACTTTTTAATCACTGAAGAGACATAATAAAGACTCCCCCATTGATACAAAGCCCTGGAGACATACGCGATCTTGTCGAACTTCGTTAACAACCTTGTTTTTATGGTTTGATGTTCTTTGTGCTTATATTCTGATCTGCATTTATTTGTGATGGCTGCTATAATATCTCATTAAGTTATTCTTCTTTCCTTAATTCCTAATTGGTAATTGAACACATGCTTAAAAATTAACCAAGTCTTTAAAGATCAATTTTGGATCATCCAACCTGTGGGATTCAAGCCCCATAGAAGCCCAAGCTAGGCTTATTCTTCTAAATCTGTCCACCAGCTAGGTCCTGCATATACAAATGGATACACCCTCCAAGTATCTCAAGTCAAATTCATCATGATGAGTAAATAAAAACAATAAAAGATTCATCTAAGCATGTACATCCAAACCACCTCATAAAAATAAGCCAATGCTCAAAGACCCTATGCAATTTTCCAAGTTTAGGTATGGGAGGATTGACAAAATGACCTATTGGGTGAATTGTACCTCACGTTTAGGGGTGTTTTTTGAGGGGACCTCCTTCTAATTCATGTGGATGAGGTGTCATGGATTGGGGGGGGGACTTTTTTTCATGGGGTTCATGACATACAAGGGGTTGTAGTGTCTCATTTATGGGTGCCTTTGTAGACGGTGTGTTGCACCTTCATTTTCAATGCAACTTTTTTCCAAACCCATTTATTTCCTTTTATTATTTTAAGATGCTTCCAGGTTGAATCCAAGGTGGGGCTTCTACCTAAGCATGAAAAATTTTGACCACCTTGACTCTAACTTGGTCACATCATGCTTCCCCAAGTTGAAAACATGTGTGGGGATTCTACCTAAGCATTAAAAACAATGCCCACACATACTCCACCTTGGTTGGCATTATGTTATTAGTTATTTTTTTTATGAGTCCCACATCTAGTTTCTTATGAGAGACATTTCATTGTCCTCTAGATCCTTAGGTGAGCATCTAGAAGGTTCATTATTGGCTTTTATCTTTTCCCAGCTACAAGCCTCTGGGGTTTCAACCCCTTCTTCCCGTGAAATGAGGGACAATCCCCTCTTGTTCAGTACACCCAAAAATCCCAAAAGGTAATGATATAAGAGGATGAAGTGTGGAAAGTGACAAGTATGGTTGGGAATGGTATGTTGACTCATCAAGAGGACCTCCCATTAGCAAACCTATCCCCAAGGGTGACCCACTTACTAGGGCACAATGTCACCCACTAAAGTGAAACAGGGAAAAGAGCATAATGTCTAAGAAAACGTTACATAATCAAAATTAGCAATAGATGAAACAAACTCAAATGCCTCAAATATTGAAATGATACTCACCATAATACATGGCTTGTACCTAATGGAGCAATACCCAATTTCTTCCAAAAACTCAATTGATGTGGTGGATACCTTCATGATGAACCTAGAGCTATGGTGGTGAGGTGGGTCTTTGTTACACATTATTTTCGTCACCCTTATGACCGTTAATGGTGTAAACTATTTGTTTTCTTCAGAGGGGTCAATGGTCTGAATTCCTAAAGAATGAAGGGAGAAGAACTTTTACCGAGAGAAGAAGTTGTATTTTCCTTTGTAAAAACCCTATCAAAGAGGATTTCTACAGGCTGCACTATATCCAGGGTGAGGAAATTCCTGGTTTTTGCAGGCTGCGCTATATCCAGGTTGAGGAAATTCTTGGTTTTCGCAGGCTACACTATAGCCAGGGTGAGGAAATTCCTGGTTTTCATAGGTTGCACTATAGCTAGGGTGAGGAAAATCCTGGTTTCTGCAAGCTGCACTATAGCCAAGGTAAGGAAATTCCTGGTTTCTGCAGGCTGCACTATAGCTAGGGTGCATAAATTCCTGTACATGGGAAAAATGAGCGTCTTCTCGATGCTTCTAGAAGGAGAAGATTCTATGGTGAGGTGGCCTCTGAACAATTTGGATATTACTCTCTTTCATGATTTAATGGGATCATCCTAACCTCACCTTATCCTCTTCAACTTATAAAAGGAGAGGAGCTCTCATGGAGAAAGTTAGTTGGATTGATCTTGGGAAATTTATGTTGGCTTTGAGCTTTGCTTTGTCAAGATAGATTGTGAGTAGCTATCAGATACACAGTCTCAAAATTCATTGGAGAAAGAAGTGTGTGGGAAGAAAGGAACTATTGGAAGGAACCTGACGACATCAAGGCATATGGTTGTATATTTCTTCCACATTATATAATAAAGTGGCATGTTTTCTTTCCCATAAAATCATTAACATTTTATTACATGAATCCTTTATCACATGTTTAAGTTTTCATTGAATATACTATTGTTGCTTTCACTTTGGTTGGTTTGTGTCATTGCAGATTTGATCTCACAAGAGCACCGAAGCGAATCAAGGACAACAAAGATATAAGGAGGCGATCTCAAAGGTAATTAATCAATTCTTTCTTTGGTAATAAGATCAATGATTGTAACTTAGGGAAAGTGCCATGTCCTATCCTGTTTTGTTCTAGATCCAGGTGGATCTAGGGAGATTAGTTTATGTCTGCATTTACCGATTTATCCAATAACAAAATTGGTGACTTCACTTGGGAATGAATTTTTTTCCTAGTTTGTCTTTTTTTCTTGCTTTGATTGCTTGGTTTCTATTTTCTGAGTCACTGGGAGATCCAACTTGACTCTCTGACTGTTAAACTTCACTGGAAAACCTTCTTAATTTTTAATTTTTTCCATTTTTGTTTGATTTTCGCACCCTGCTTTGAGGGACAATGCGACGATTTAGGATTTCCACACCCTACCTATTTAGACTAGTGCAAAAACCCCACACCCTACCCTTTCCTGGCCTGTGATGATCAAGGATTTCCGCACTGTGTTAATCTACAGCCTGCGGAAATTGTGAAAATTTTGATTTTTGATGGTTTTTTGCTTACTTAGACCTTGGATTTGGTTTTGGCCAGGCGAATTTTTGGGTTTGATTATGACATGTTTACAGTCTGCTTGACAGCTTTGAAAATGCTTTTAGCCATCTTTTCTTTGTTTTCTTTTGAAATATTTGGTCTCTTTCTTTGAGTGTCTTTCAATTACAAAGGATCGTTTTTTATTTAGAATTGTTTGGTGAAAGAACTTCTTTTTCTTTTATTGAATAATTCATGTCAAAAGAGAAAATTTGTTTGGGTTGATTTGTTTTATATAGATTTTCTATTGCTTTTATCTATCTTTAAAACAAAATTTTAATTTCTTGCTTTATCTTATTTTGGGGACATCCTTGCATTTGAAGTATTGAAATTGCATGATTCTTGGCATTTTTTTTGGTCTTAAATTATGAAAATGTTTCCCCCTCATGGCCAGGGGGGCATGAATCATGTATTGGTGTACAGTCTATTTGTCTCATTTCTTGAAGATATTGATAGTGACGAGTTTAGTAAAATTTTGAGACATTGTACATTTGGGAATGATAAATGTTTTCTCCTTCTCGTAGCATAGCTTTCATTGAAATGAAAAGATTGAATCTTCATCTCTTTGAATAACTTTTGAGTTGGTCAAAACACCATATTGTCCATGCCATTTTTTCTTTTGAGTAACAACAACCATAAAATAAAGAACTTATAAAAATTGATTAGACATTTTTATATTTTTTGGTAGCAAACCTACATTAGATTAGTTGTAGCGGTTTGGAATAGGTGTGAAAGATAACTTTCCAAAGCTACAAACAAACATAGAATCTTGAGTTAGGGAGGGGTAAATCCACTTGCAAAATTTTGTCCTGGGAAGCCCTTCTAACACAAGGGTCAATCACGAGGTCACATTGAGACTGGCAGAGTTACTCATCTTGCATTGTTGGTCTTGGTGTAGAGTTTGCGCATATTATGGGGGTCGCTTGAAAGGTACACCCACAATGATGAGTGGAATCTTTTTGAGTTGATTTTAGGATAGATACCCTGCCTTTGTGTGTGGATCGAACTGTCGACTATTTCCCCAGACATCATTATAGTAATTGGTAACCTTAGTGGCATATCTCTTTAGGGTCTTTACTCAAGGTGACTGTGGAGGGGCAAGTCTTCACGGTACTTGGAGTCGATGTTGGTCAAAATCACTCAGGACCCTTGGAGGGTATACCCACGATTATGTGTGGGAGCTTGCACCAATGCATAATTCCGTTAAGCAGGTCATCAATGTAACTTTTCCACCCACTCTATCTCATCCCCTCCTTACATTGTTCCCGTGATGTTGGATTTCATCACCAACTAGTGTGCTCATTGTGAGAAGGTTTTGTTTGCTTGCTTTCTTACTAGATTTTTAGCGTGTGTTGTTTGTTCTCCCTAGCAGACTCTAGGTTGGATTTTTATTTAATGGCATCAGTTCCCAGAATGACCAATGAAGGAGCCCCTTTTCCAGGGGAACCTTTTGTTTTTCCTTCTTACGAAAACATTGGTCCTCCTCACATTGCTACTTTGAGCCTTCCAGGTCTCACAATTGGATTACTGGTATGGTTGTTTTCCACTTAGGTTATTCTGAATACAGTAAGTGCTTCAGTCGTAAGAACTTCCCCCCAAGAACATCAACCTCATGTTGATCCTTCACTGTCTTCACCGATAAGATCTTCTTCACCTTCTTCACTTGAAAGGTCTTCTTCCATTTCATCTTCTTCTCCGAGTGAAAGCTCTGAAGATATTAACTTGGTGGATATGAAGAAGAAGAAACTAAAGAATAAGAATAAGAAAAATAAACAAGGGTCCAAACTTCCAACCATTGCTAAACATATTGGAAATAAACCAGTTACTGTTAATCGTGTTGGGAGTGTTGATGATGTCGAGATCATCCAAACAATCCGTAAGCCTAATTACCATTGCAGGCTTTGTAAGGGTATTCATATTCTTTAGGATTTCCCTAGTCTATCCAAGGTTATAGAAGTATGGTCTACACACCCTCTCCAACCCATGTCGTCGGCCTCTGAACAACATGTTGATGACCTCCCATCAACTAGTCAAGATACAGTTGGGAAGAAGAAAAGTAGAGTCAAGTTCCCATGTATGTTATGCAAAGGGAGTCATCTAACTCACCCTTGCCCTCGTATGGATGAAGCCTCGAAATTACTAGAAGACATGATTGTTCCCCAGCCTCAACTTCCAACTGCTTATCACAAGCTTTCTCTCAACCTCCCTGTAGTTGATGAAATGATCAATATGGCCCCTTCGTCGGTCAATTCGGTTGATCATGTCATCAATATGGTCACGTCCTTAGTTGAACCATTTGAAAAAGTGGTTGATCTGATCCCATCCTCATTCAATCTCACTCTCTCGCCAGAGAGTGAAACCCAAGCGGTCGATCCGTTTCCACCCATCGGCCCCATTCTCCCCTTGGAGAATGCAACCCAAGTGGTTGATCTGATGTCATTATTAATAGATCCTACTCTCTCACTCAAGATTAAACCTAATACTTCCCACGTTTTTCTTGTTGATACAGAATCTACCGTGTTGAGGGTCATTCCTCCTTCTCCCATGAAACCTCCTCCAAGTGATGAGACCATCCTTTTTAATTGGGGTGTGCTAACTGGACCTCGTCTTCCCTCTCACATTCCTTTCCAAATTACAATACAAGTTTTTGGTCTGGACATTCCTCAGATGTTGATAGATGAAGGTGCATCTGTTAGTATTTTGTCCTCTCTTGCCTGGCAAGCTTTGGGTTGTCCTCAGCTTGTGCCAATTATGTAGAATCTGTTAGCTTTTAACAGAAGAACCAGTCAACCTTTAGGGACCCTTCATTAGTTTCCTATAACTTTGGGAGGGAAAACCGTCTTTATTGATTTCATGGTAGTCCAATATCCCTTGGATTTTTCTTTACTCCTTGGGTGAGATTATGTCTATGCCATGAAAGCTATCATGTCCACTCTTTTTCGTGTGATATCTTTCCCGCATGATGGAAGAACTGTGACCATTAATCAACTTTCATTTTTTTGTCTTGACTTGACCTCAATGACCTCCCTACACAGTTCATATATGCAGACGGTATCTTCCCTGCCACAGTTCAATTATGTGGTGTTGTCTCCCATGACTTTGGCTTCTGATGAATTAGATCCGGTAGTCGACATGGTGATTTCTTCGATAGGAATTTTAGAGCATGATTTCCTTACCCCTATCGCGACCCTCGACATGTGTTCCTTCCAGAGTGTGTTTCTTCCATCAAGTGAAGATCTATTGGAAGCTATGACCGAGTTTTTTCCTTTGACATGGTGTCCTTCTGGAGCATTGTCCTCTTTTAAGTCGTGATCACAAAGAGAGTTTGTGAGCATGATTTTATTATTTCAAGCTCATTAAAAAATGAAACCAACATTGAGCATGGTTTTCTAATTTCAAGCTCGTTAAAAAATGAAACCAACTATAAGGATAGTTTTCGCGTCTCTATAGCAACCTAGTTAAAAAATGAAACAGAGCTTAAGAGCATAGTTCTTGTTTCTATGTCAAGATCGTTAAAAAATGAAATGGAGGTCCGGGAATTTAACCTGGATTCTCGAGCATAGTTCTTGTTCCTGTGTCAAGATCATTAAAAAATGAAATAGTTTTCCCCCTCTCTATTTGAGTCAAGACCTTTGTCTAGTATTTGAAGCTTCCTTTCATTCACCTTTGCAGTTGAACAAAACGAAGCTTGGGGGGGCAATGCTTTCAGCCTTTGGACTTCATGCTGAAGTTAAACTAGCAACTTATTAAGCTGGGGGCTAAGTACCAACCATGAGAATCTATGAACCATGCATTGGGAAGTCACAAGCATAGTTTCCTATGGTTTGAGCTTGTGTAAAAATGAAACCAGGTCCAAGCATAGTTTTTGGCTAGTTTTAAGCTTGTGTAAAAATGAAATCTATCCCAAGCATAATTTTGTTTTGTTTTAAATCTTGCGTAAAAATGAAAACAATCCTGAGATTAGTCTTTGCTCTTTCTCATGCTCATAAATACATGAGAATAATTTACCGAGCTTAGTCTTTGTTCTTTCTCATGCTCGTAAATACGTGAGAATGTAACCGAGTATACTTTTATCAATTTTTCGGACTCGTAAAGGTTATATGAAAAAGTTACCCCCTGGAGTTCCCTTTAAGCTCTTTTCAGAATCTCTAAACATGAAAATATTACCGAGCGATATTGTTCTTTTCACACTCGTTAAAGTATTAGAAAGTGTGTCTGTTGAGCGATAGTTTATATGTTTTTTGGTCTCATCAGACTACTTTATGAAAAAGGAACTGAGAGAGTTCTCTTTAAGTGTTTTTTAGACTCTCTAAATATGAAAAACCCATGAGTTTTCTTTCTTTGGACTCATAAAACAAACATCGAAAGGCCCATATGGGACTGAACCACTCCTTCTTAGGGTTTTTTAAACATACTCTGAAGGACTCATCCAAAGGATGAGCTTACATTACAAGTATATGTTATCCTCCTCAAGCTTGTGTAAAAATAAAGAGGTACTCACCAACAATGGTGGGGGGAAAATTGGGAAAGAAATGTATCTAAACCTGTATTCTATGGAAGAGTCTCTTTTGAACATGACACCCTTTCACTTGCTTTGTGTCTAGGTTGGAAAATTTGCTTTTCTCTTGATGATACCCATTTCTAATATTACAAATTGGTCTATGATCCCTATTAGTCAGTATTTTCCAAGACAGTTGTCGTGTCGTCAATATGTTCAAAAAGAAGTTCAACCCGGAAATCCTTCTATTGCGTCGACCATTTTTGCATTCCTTAAGCATTCTATTGTGTCAGCCATCCCTGAGTCAGTCCTGAATCACTTATTACTCTGATCTACTTCAAATCTTGTTACTCATTTTGTGTCATTGATGGGGGATACATTAAGGCCCTCCCGTGAAGATTCTTTTCCTGTCAAATTCAATTCATTATCCAGGAATTAGACTTAGAAACTAATTGGTACCTTGAAAATTGCATTCCTCAATGGCAAGTTTCTTCGCTTTCGACAGTGGGTTTTCATTATCGACCCTTGATCAAGAGATTCCGTTGAGTGTTCGACTTCAACTCATTGATTCACATCCGTTGGATTGTATTGGTGTACCTTAGGAGTCATTGACATTAATGGTGATTTACCTCTCACTTTTTAATGGTATTCATTAATGATTGGTAATCAAGTGGTTTCTACCATGTTCGACTTCAGCACATGTATTCGTATGGTTAGATTCATACTATAGAGTGGTGGATATGAAGACCCTGGATCTTTTCTCACAGATTCAGATTGCGTTAGAGTATATTCATTTTGTATTGTTGCATAGATCCACATTGTATGTCTCGTGGTTATGTTCAAATTTGAGTCTTTAACACATAGATCCATAATGTATTTTTGGTGGCTATGTTCAAATTTGAGTCATAATGGCATGGATCCATAGTGTACGTTTTGTGGCCATGACCTATCTTACTTGACATGGACCTTTGCATGTCAGCATTTATGATTTGATTCATTTGTAATATGATTATGGGAATGCCTACCTCACTGATGATATATTATTGCACTGTATTTCCTTGTTTGTTGGCAGATTTTCGACGGACGTGTTTCTTGTTCCCTACACACACTTGACAAAGTAATTTAGCTATCACTCTGTTCTAACTTCATACTTTGGGGGGCTCTCTATTGCAC
>JASDQU010244669.1:18020-35543 GCA_032191745.1 Picea mariana
TACATAAAAAAAAAACTTGTTACCTCCCGAGAATCGAACACCCGACCTATCCTCCAACCCAACGATTTTGCAACATCCACCGGACCATTCGGACTGCGTGCGATACTTGATATGCCATGTGGTGAATTTATATTTAAAGTTGCAGTTGGCATTTTTTTAGGGCTAAGCCTCGGTTGTAATGGGATAATGTAAGGCCACTTGGTGCCCCACATGACTAGGGGCTAAGCACCATAGGTGGGCACATGGAGGGTTAAGGCTATGGCCACATGGACCAGGACTAGAGGTTAGGGGGCTAGCCCACCAGCACTGAGCCCAGAGCCATATCGAAACACCCCATATGCCTAGGAGCCAGAAGAAAGGGGGTTGTGCCCAAATATTTTCCATTTTTGGGTTTTTAAACTTTATATTAAGATTTTATTGGGTTTTTATGTTGATTTTGGGAGATTTTGCCCATTTTTGGGGGATTTAGAGCCCTGATGCCAGATCTTGGGAGGAAGTTGGGATAGGATCACCAACTGAAATCCTATATAAATCAAAGGTTTTTGATAGACCAGGGGGTTGAGAATTGTAGAATGATGATCCATTTGTAAATCTTGAAGCCATTTTTATGCAGGGAAGTCATTAAGGAAGTGAACTTTGGAGGCCAATTCTGGGAGCTACGCTCAACCTTTTTCAGTGTCATTAGTTGTGTTGGATTCTTGAGGTCAAACAAAACACAACCAGATTAGTTTATAATCCTTTTGATACATTTTTTATGTACTTTTTAATCACTGAAGAGACATAATAAATCCTCCCCCATTGAGAAAAAGCCCTGAAGACATACACAATCTTGTCGAACTTCGTTAACAACCTTGTTTTTATGGTTTGATGTTCTTTGTGCTTATATTTTGATCTGCATTTATTTGTGATGGCTTCTATAATATCTCATTAAGTTATTCTTCTTTCCTTAATTCCTAATTGGTAATTGAACACATGCTTAAAAATTAACCAAGTCTTTAAAGATCAATTTTGGATCATCCAACCTGTGGGATTCAAGCCCCATAGAAGCCCAAGCTAGGCTTATTCTTCCAAATTTGTCCACCAGCTAGGTCCTACATATACAAATGGATAAGCCCTCTAAGTATCTCAAGTCAAATTCATCATGATGAGTAAATAAAATCAATAAAAGATTCATTTAAGCATGTACATCCAAACCACCTCATAAAAACAAGCCAATGCTCAAAGACACTATGCAATTTTCCAAGTTTAGGTATGGGAGGATTGACAAAACAACCTATTGGGTGAATTGTACCTCTTGTTTAGGGGTGTTTTCTGAGGGGACCTCCTTCTAATTCATGTGGATGAGGTGTCATGGATTGGGGGGGGACTTTTTTTCATGGGGTTCATGACATACAAGGGGTTGTAGTGTCTCATTTATGGGTGCCTTTGTAGACAGTGTGTTGCACCTTCATTTTCAATGAAACTTTTTCCCAAACCCATTTATTTACTTTTATTATTTTAAGATGCTTCCAGGTTGAAGCCAAGGTGGGGCTTCTACCTAAGAATGAAAAATTGTGACGACCTTGACTCTAACTTGGTCACATCATGCTTCCCCAAGTTGAAAACATGTGTGGGGATTCTACCTAAGCATTAAAAACAATGCCCACACATACTCCACCTTGGTTGGCATTATGTTATTAGTTATTTTTTTTACGAGTCCCACATCTAGTTTCTTATGAGAGACATTTCATTGTCCTCTGGATCCTTGGGTGAGCATCTAGAATGTTCATTATTAGCTTTTATCTTTTCCTAGCTACAAGCCTCTGGGGCTTCAACCCCTTCTTCCCATGAAATGAGGGACAATCCCCTCTTGTTCAGTACACCCAAAAATCCCAAAAGGTAATGATATAAGAGGATGAAGTGTGGAAAGTGACAAGTATGGTTGGGAATGGTATGTTGATTGATCAAGAGGACCTCCCATTAGCAAACCTATCCCCAAGGGTGACCCACTTACTAGGGCACAATGTCACCCACTAAAGTGAAACAGGGAAAAAAGCATAATGTCTAAGAAAACGTTACATAATCAAAATTAGCAATAGATGAAACAAACTCAAATGACTCAAATATTGAAATGATACTCACCATAATACATGGCTTGTACCTAATGGAGCAAGACCCAATTTCTTCCAAAAACTCAATTGATGTGGTGGATACCTTCGTGATGAACCTAGAGCTAGGGTGGTGAGGTGGGTCTCTGTTACACATTATTTTTGTCACCCTTATGACCGTTAATGGTGTAAACTATTTTTTTCCTTCAAAGGGGTCAATGGCCTGAATTCCTAAAGAATGAATGGAGAAGAACTTTTAATGAGAGAAGAAGTTGTATTTTCCTTTGTAAGAACCCTATCAAAGAGGATTTCTGCAGGCTGCACTATATCCAGGGTGAGAAAATTCCTGGTTTCCACAGGTTGTGCTATAGCCAGGGTGAGGAAATTCCTGGTTTTCGCAGGCTGCACTATAGCCAGGGTGAGGAAATTCCTGGTTTTCATAGATTGCACTATAGCCAGGGTGAGGAAAATCCTGGTTTCCGCAGGCTGCACTATAGCCAAGGTAAGGAAATTCCTAGTTTCTGCAGGCTGCACTGTAGCTAGGGTGCATAAATTCCTGTACATGGGAAAAACGAGTGTCTTCTCGATGCTTCTAGAAGGAGAATCTTCTATGGTGAGGTGGCCTCCGAATGGTTTGGATATTACTCGCTTTCATGATTTAGTGGGATCATCCTAACCTCCTCACCTTATCCTATTCATCTTATAAAAGGAGAGGAGCTCTCATGGAGAAAGTTAGTTGGATTGATCTTGGGAAATTTATGTTGGCTTTGAGCTTTGCTTTGTCAAGATAGATTGTGAGTAGCTATCAGATACACAGTCTCAAAATCCATTGGAGAAAGAATTGTGTGGGAAGAAAGGAACTGTTGGAAGGAACCTGACGACATCAAGGCATCTAGTTGTATCTTTCTTCCACATTATATACTATAGTGGCATGTTTTCTTTCCCATAAAATCATTAGCATTTTATTACATGACTCCTTTATCACATGTTTAAGTTTTCATTGAATCTACTATTGTTTCTTTCACTTTGGTTGGTTTGTGTCATTGAAGATTTGATCTCACAAGAGCACCGAAGCGAATCAAGGACAACAAAGATATAAGGAGGCAATCTCAAAGGTAATTAATCAATTCTTTCTTTGGTAATAAGATCAATGATTGTAACTTAGGGAAAGTGCCATGTTCTGTCCTGTTTTGTTCTAGATCCAGGTGGATCTAGGGAGATTAGTTTATGTCCGCATTTACGGATTTATCCAATAACAAAATTGGCGACTTCACTTGGGAATGAATTTTTTTCCTAGTTTGTCTTTCTTTCTTGCTTTGATTGCTTGGTTTCTGTTTTCTGAGTCACTGGGAGATCCAACTTGACTCTCTGACTGTTAAACTTCACTGGAAAACCTTCTTAATTTTTAATTTTTTCCATTTTTGTTTGATTTTGGCACCCTGCTTTGAGGGACAATGCGGCGATTTAGGATTTCCGCACCCTACCTATTTAGACTAGTCCGAAAAATCTGCACCCTACCCTTTCCTGGCCTGTGATGATCAAGGATTTCTGCACTGTGTTAATCTACAACCCGCGGAAATTGTGAAAAATTTGATTTTTTATGGTTTTTTGCTTACTTAGACCTTGGATTTGGTTTTGGCCGGGTGAAATTTTGGGTTTGATTATGACATTTTTATAGTCTGGTTGACAGCTTTGAAAATGATTTTAGCCATCTTTTCTTTGTTTTCTTTTGAAATATTTGGTCTCTTTCTTTGAGTGTCTTTCAGTTACAAAGCATCGTTTTTTCTTTAGAATTGTTTGGTGAAAGAACTTCTTTTCTTTTATTGAATAATTCGTGTCAAAAGAGAATTTTTTTTTGGGTTGATTTGTTTTATATAGATTTTCTATCGCTTTTATCTATCTTTAAAAGAAAATTTTAATTCCTTGCTTTATCTTATTTTGGGGACATCCTTGCATTTGAAGTATTGAAATTGCATGATTCTTGGCATTTTTTTTGGTCTTAAATTATGAAAATGTTTCCCCCTCATGGCCGGGGGGGCGTGAATCGTGTATTGGTGTACAGTCTATTTGTCTCATTTCTTGAAGATATTGATAGTGACGAGTTTAGTAAAATTTTGAGACATTGTACATTTGGGAATGATAAATGTTTTCTCCTTCTTGTAGCATAGCTTTCATCTAAATGAAAAGATTGCATCTTCATCTCTTTGCATAACTTTTGAGTTGGTCAAAACACCATATTGTCCATGCCATTTTTCCTTTTGAGTAACAACAGCCATAAAATAAAGAACTTATAAAAATTGATTAGACATTTTTATATTTTTTGGTAGCAAACCTACATTAGATTAGTTGTAGCACTTTGGAATAGGTGTGAAAGATAACTTTCCAAAGCTACAAACAAACATAGAATATTGAGTTAGGGAGGGGTAAATCCACTTGCAACATTTTGTCCTAGGAAGCCCTTCTAACACAAGGGTCAATCACGAGGTCACATTGAGACTGGCAGAGTTACTCATCCTGCATTGTTGGTCTTGGTGTAGAGTTTGTGCATATTATGGGGGTCACTTGAAAGGTATACCCACAATGATGAGTGGAAGCTTTTCGAGTTGATTTTAGGATAGATACCCTACCTTTGTGTGTGGATCGGACTGTCGATTGTTTCCCCAGGCATCATTGTAGTAATTGGTAACCTTAGTGGCCTATCTCTTTAGGTTCTTTACTCAAGGTGACTGTGGAGGGGCAAGTTTTCACGGTACTTGGAATTGATGTTGGCCAAAATCACTCGGGATCCTTGGCGGGTATACCCACAATTATGTGTGGGAGCTTGCACCAATGCATAATTCTGTTAAGCAGGTCATCAATGTAACTTTTCTACCCGCTCTATCTCAACCCCTCCTTACATTGTTCCCGCGATGTTGGATTTCATCACCAACTAGTGTGCTCATTGTGAGAAGGTTTTGTTTGCTTTCTTGCTTACTAGATTTTTAGCGTGTGTTGTTTGTTCTCCCTAGCAGACTCTAGGTTGGATTTTTATTTAATGGCATCAGTTCCCGAAACGACCAATGAAGGAACCCCTTTTCCAGGGGAACCTTTTGTTTTTCCTTCTTACGGAAACATTGGTCCTCCTCACATTGATACTTTGAGCCTTCCAGGTCTCACAATTGGATTACTGGTATGGTTTTTTTCCACTTAGGTAATTCTGAATACAGTAAGTGCTTCAGTCGTAAGAACTTCCCCCCAAGAACATCAACCTCATGTTGATCCTTCACCGTCTTCACCGATAAGATCTTCTTCACCTTCTTCACTTGCAAGGTATTCTTCCATTTCATCTTCTTCTCCGAGTGAAAGCTATGAAGCTAGTAACTTGGTGGATAAGAAGAAGAAGAAACTAAATAATAAGAATAAGAAAAATAAACAAGGGTCCAAACTTCCAACCATTGCTGAACATATTGGAAAGAAACCAGTTACTGTTAATCGTGCTGGGAGTGTTGATGATGTCGAGATCATCCAAACAATCCGTAAGCCCAAGTACCCTTGCAGGCTTTGTAAGGGTATTCATATTCTTAAGGATTGCCCTAGTTTATCCAAGGTTATAGAAGTATGGTCTACACACCCTCTCCAACCCATGTCGTCGGCCTCTAAACAACATGTTGATGACCTCCCATCAAATAGTCAAGATACAGTTGGGAAGAAGAAAAGTAGAGTCAAGTTCCCGTGTATGTTATGCAAAGGGAGTCATCTAACTCACCTTTTCCCTCGTATGGATGAAGCCTCGAAATTACTAGAAGACATGATTGTTCCCCAGCCTCAACTTCCAACTGTTTATCACAAGCTTTCTCTCAACCTCCCTGTAGTTGATGAAATGATCAATATGGCCCCTTCGTCGGTCAATTCGGTTGATCATGTCATCAATATGGTCACATCCTTAGTTGAACCAATTGACAAAGTGGTTGATCTGATCCCATCCTCGGTCAATCCCACTCTCCCGCCAGAGAGTGAAACCCAAGCGGTCGATCTGTTTCCACCCATCAGTCCCATTCTCCCCTTGGAGAATGCAACCCAAGTGGTCGATCTGATGTCATTATCAATCGATCCTACTCTCCCACTCAAGATTAAACCTAATACTGCCCACATTTTTCTTGTTGATATAGAATCTACCGTGTTGAGGGGCATTCCTCCTTCTCCCGTGGAACCTCCTCCAAGTGATGAGACCATCCTTTTTAATTGGGGTGTGCTAACTGGACCTCGTCTTCCCTCTCACATTCCTTTCCAAATTACAATACAGGTTTTTGGTCAAGACGTTCCTCAGATGTTGATAGATGAAGGTGCGTCTGTTAGTATTTTGTCCTCTCTTGCTTGGAAAGCTTTGGGTTGTCCTCAGCTTGTGCCAATTATGCAGAATCTGTTAGCTTTTAACAGAAGAACCAGTCAACCTTTAGGGACCCTTCCTCAGTTTCCTGTAACTTTGGGAGGGAAAATTGTCTTTATTGATGTCATGGTAGTCCAAGATCCCTTGGATTTTTCTTTACTCCTTGGGTGAGATTATGTCTATGCCATGAAAGCTATCATGTCCACTCTTTTGGTGTGATATCTTTCCCGCATGATGGAAGAACTGTGACCATTGATCAAATTTCATTTTTTTGTCTTGACTTGACCTCAATGACCTCCCTACATGGTTCTTATATGCAGATGGTATCATCCCTGCCACAGTTCAATTATGTGGTGTTGTCTCCCATGACTTCGGCTTCTGATGAATTAGATCCGGTAGTCGACATGGTGATTTCTTCGATAGGGATTTTAGAGCATGATCTCCTTACCCCTATCGCGACCCTCAACATGTGTTTCTTCCAGAGTGTGTTTCTTCCATCAAGTGAAGATATCTTGGAAGCCATGACCGAGTTTTGTCCTTTGACATGGTGTCCTTCTGGAGCATTGTCCTCTTTTAAGTCGTGATCGCAAAGAGAGTTTGTGAGCATGATTTTATTATTTCAAGCTCATTAAAAAATGAAACCAACATTGAGCATGGTTTTCTAATTTCAAGCTCGTTAAAAAATGAAACCAACTATGAGGATAGTTTTTGCGTCTCTATAGCAACCTCGTTAAAAAATGAAACAGAGCTTACGAGCATAGTTCTTGTTTCTATGTCAAGCTCGTTAAAAAATGAAATGGAGGTCCAGGAATTTAACCTGGATTCTCGAGCATAGTTCTTGTTCCTATGTCAGGCTCATTAAAAAATGAGATAGTTTTCCCCCTCTCTGTTTGAGTCAAGACCTTCATCTAGTATTTGAAGCTTCCTTTCATTCACCTTTGTAGTTGAACAAAATGAAGCTTGGGGGGGCAATGCTTTCAGCCTTTGGACTTCATGTTGAAGTTAAACCGCCAACTTATTAAGCTGGGGGCTAAGTACCAACCATGAGAATCTGTGAACCATGCATTGAGAAGTCACAAGAATAGTTTCCTATGGTTCGAGCTTGTGTAAAAATGAAACCAGGTCCAAGCATAGTTTTTGGCTAGTTTTAAGCTTGTGTAAAAATGAAATCTATCCCAAGCATAATTTTTTTTTGTTTTAATTCTTGCGTAAAAATGAAAACAATCCCGAGCTTACTCTTTTCTCTTTCTCATGCTCATAAATACATGAGAATAAGTTACCGAGCTTAGTATTTGTTCTTTCTCATGCTCGTAAATACGTGAGAATGTAACTGAGTATACTTTTATCAATTTTTCGGACTCGTAAAGGTTATACGAAAAAGTTACCCCCTGGAGTGCCCTTTAAGCTCTTTTTAGACTCTCTAAACATGAAAATATTACCGAGCGATATTGTTCTTTTCACACTCGTTAAAGTATTTGAAAGTGTGTCTGTTGAGCGATAGTTTATATCTTTTTTGGTCTCATCAGACTACTTTATGAAAAAGGAACTGAGAGAGTTCTCTTTAAGTGTTTTTCAGACTCTCTAAATATGAAAAACCCATGAGTTTTCTTTCTTTGGACTCGTAAAACAAACATCGAAAGGCCCATATGGGACTGAACCACTCCTTCTTAGGGTTTTTTAAACATACTCCGAAGGACTCATCCAAAGGATGAGCTTACATTACAAGCATATGCTATCCTCCTCGAGATTGTGTAAAAATAAAGAGGTACTCGCCAACAATGGTGGGGGGGAAATTGGGAAAGAAATGTATCTAAACCTGTATTCTATGGAAGAGTCGCTTTTGAACATGACACCCTTTCACTTGCTTTGTGTCTAGGTTGGAAAATTTGCTTGTCTCTTGATCATACCCCTTTCTAAGATTACAAATTGGTCTGTGATCCCTATTGTTGAGTCAGTATTTTCCAAGATAGTTGTCGTGTCGTCAATATGTTCAGAAAGAATTTCAACCCGGAAATCCTTCTATTGCGTCGACCATTTTTTCATTCCTTAAGCATTCTATTGCATCAGCCATCCCTGAGTTAGTTTTGAATCACTTTTTACTCTGATCTACTTCAAATCTTGTTACTCGTTTCGTGTCATGGATGGGGGATACATTAAGGCCCTCCCGTGAAGATTCTTTTCCTGTCAACTTCAATTCATTATCCAGGAATTAGACTTAGAAACTAATTGGTACCTTGGAACTTGCATTCCTCAATGGCAAGTTTCTTTGCTTTCGACAGTGGGTTTTCATTATCGACCCTTGATCAAGAGATTTCGTCGAGTGTTCGACTTCAGCTCATTGATTCACATCCGTTGGATTGTACTGGTGTACCTTAGGAGTCATTGACATTAATGGTGATTTCCCTCTCACTTTTTAATGGTATTCATTAATGACCGGTAATCAAGCGGTTTCTACCATGTTCGACTTCAGCACATGTATTCGTATGGTTAGATTCGTACTATAGAGTGGTGGATATGAAGACCCTGGATCTTTTCTCACAGATTCAGGTTGCGTTGGAGTATATTCATTTTGTATTGTTGCATAGATCCACATTGTATGTCTCGTGGTTATGTCCAAATTTGAGTCTTTAACACATAGATCCACAATGTATTTTTGTTGGCTATGTTCAAATTTGAGTCATAATGGCATGGATCCATAATGTACGTTTTGTGGCCATGACCTGTCTTACTTGACATGGATCTTTGCATGTCGGAATTTATGATTTGATTCATTTGTAATATGAGTATGGGAATGCCTACCTCACTGATGATATATTATTGTACTGTATTTCCTTGTTTGTTGGCAGATTTCTGACGGACGTGTTCCTTGTTCCCTACACACACTTGACAAAGTATTTCAGCTATCACTATGTTCTAACTTCATACTTTGGGGGGCTCTCTGTTACACATTATTTTCGTCACCCTTATGATTGTTAATGGTGTAAACCTATTTGTTGCTTTCAGAGGGGTCAATGGCCTGAATTCCTGAAGAATGAAGGGAGAAGAACTTTTACTAAGGGAAGAAGTTGTATTTTCCTTTGTAAAAACCCTATTAAAGAGGATTTCCACGGGCTGCACTATAGACATGGTGAGGAAATTCCTAGTTTCTGCAGGTTGCATTATAGCTAGGGTGAGGAAATTCCTGGTTTCCACAGGCTGCACTATAGATAGGGTGAGGAAATTCCTGGTTTCCGCAGGCAGCACTATATCCAAAGTGAGGAAATTCTTGGTTTCCATAGGCAGCACTATATCCAAAGTGAGGAAATTCCTAGTTTCCACAGGCTACACTATAGCTAGGGTGAGGAAATTCCTAGTTTCCACAGGATGCACTATAGCTAGGGTGCGGAAATTCCTGTACATGGGAAAATGAGCATCTTCTCAATGCCTCTAGAAGGAGAAGCTTCTATGGCGAGGTGGCCTCTGAATGGTTTGGATCTTACTCACTTTCATGATTTAGTGGGATCATCCTAACCTCCTCACCTTATCCTCTTTAGCTTATAAAAGGAGAGGATCTCTCATGGAGAAAGTTAGTTGGATTGAGCTTGGGAAATTTGTGTTGGATTTGATCTTTACTTTGTCAAGATATATTGTGACTAGCTATTAGATACAAAGTATCATAATCCATTGGAGAAAGAAGTGTGTGGGAAGCAAGGAACTGTTGGAAGGAACCTGACGACATCAAGGCATTTGTTTGTATCTTTCTTTCACATTATATAATGCAGTGGCATGTTTTATTTCCCATAAAATCATTATCATTTTATTACATGACTCCCTGATCACATGTTTAAGTTTTCATTGAATCTACTATTGTTTCTTTCACTTTGGTTGGTTTGTGTCATTGCAGATTTGATCTCACAAGAGCACCGAAGTGAAGAAGGGACAAAAAATATATAAGGAGGTGATATCAAAGGTAAGTAATCAATTCCTTCTTTGGTAATAAGATAAATGATTGTAACTTAGGGAAAGCGCCATGTCATGTCCTGTTTTGTTCTAGATCTAGGTGGATCTAGAGAGATTAGTTTATGTCCGCATTTACCAATTTATCCAATAACAGTCTCTACCTATGAAAGTGGACATTGTTGGTCAAGTTGTCTCTTGATACTCCATGTCGATAACCTGAGGGCCTATAGACATCATCTATTTAGTTATCCCTAGTAGTTGTGGGTAACAATTGGCTCCTACTTGGAGACATGTACTCATCGTAGAGTGCATGAGAACTGCAGTATCTCCTGGTGGACCTGTTCCTACACTGAAACATAACATTGTAAAATCTAGGGTGGTTTTTTCACCCTTCATCTATATACATCAAAACCAAAAATGAAAACTAATCTAGAAAAGAAAATTTTAGCATTTTTTTATAAATCTACACTAAAAATGAAATCAATATGCAAGTAGAGAAAAATGAGATATGAAATACAACTAAACTATCATGAGCAATAAAAATGCAGATGTAGGAAATCAAAATGACCCACCTACTTACCTAGGGCCTTGGGGCCCTGAAGATCAAGCGATAGGTGATGTTAGGTGAAGTCATACCATCAGTGTAACCAGTTGATCATCTCATCAAAGTATCTCCCCCTGCGCTTAATTATGTGAAACAACAAAGATAGTTCAAGAATGTAATGATCATGAAAATAAATAGATATATAATCATGAAATGAAATGAAACTCATGGAGATGGGTGGGAGGGAGGAAATCCTGTTGGAAATAATATCTGTAATTCTAATCATCCAAGAAATCTTTCCTGAAGTGATAGCCACAAGCTCGATCAACCCATATCTGAAGAGGAATATCATATATAGATGATGATTCATCTTCATTCACGCACAAAGATACACTTCTTGTTGAATATTGAGAGGATATGAGATATTAGAAGAAGATCGCACGGCTTCCCAGAGAAGAAGATATGAGGTAAGGGATAACCTCATATCCAAAAAAAGAAATATGTTTCCTCTTCATCTGCGAGTCCTTGTAAAAATCCCAAAGATAAAAATGATTTCGCTTTGTAGCATGAAATTTGGATTCCTCTGCAATGACCATGAACTGGTGTTCATCTAAAATTGAGGATGAAGTTGGCTGAAATTCATCATAGAAAAACTATGCATCCCTGAAAGGATATTCAACACAACTCCCAAGGAATGATCGAAAATCACCCTAAAAATGTTGTGATAGGTCATCCTCAAATGGACGGAACAAATCTATGACCATGTCATCTTCAGGATGCCAAAAATCAAAATCATATACACATGAAGACTACTCTTTTGAAGATTAAAACTCAACCCCTTTTGCTTGAGAGATATCATCAATGTCATAAATGGGGTCTCTATCAAAAATGAAATGACCAAAATCCCATGTGTGTCTAGTCTGTATGAAAGTATATATATTTTCATCAACCATATTCATAATACCATTAGTGTGACTAAAAATGGCGATCTCTTTGTCTTTGTGTGTAGGAAGGACATAGTCTAGGGAGACTTCAACTAAATCTTCAATTGCTTCTTCAATTTCATGCACAGGAGGAAAGCAAGGTTGGAGAACCTCACCTTCATCAAGCGAGAGAAAATACAACGATGTCTCATCCTGTTGTGATTCATAAAAAATCTTATTTCTCTTTATGGACATGCCCCTCCATCGCCTCTTCATCGCAAGGGGCTTGATCCCTAATACAAAGTGCTTTGTTAGACTTGTTTCAAAAGGATCTGTTGCATCCAAGGGCTCCTCTAATACTTATTCACTTCCAAATTCATAGAATAAAACATCATCAAGATCTTCAAAAGGGTCATGACTCTTCATGTTCTCCACTTTATGTGAAGGCGAAGCAGAGTCCTAGATGTCCTCAAAAAGTGGATGGGCAAATATTAGCACTTCATCTTCATCAAATGTCTCTTCCATATCTTCAACATGAGAAACTTCATCAGGATATTCTTAGTAACTTTCTTCATATATTTGTCCTTCAAACACTTATTCATCTATTGTCTCACCATTTGTTGGGCGTAGGCCTAATTTGAGAAGGAAGCATATTTTTGGAGAAAAGGTCTATTTTGGGGCACAAGCCTATTTTTAGAATTTTTGGAAAGACATATTTTTTGGAAAGGAATACCCAACGTTGGAGCACGTGCAATAGGTGGCAAGAAAGCAACATCAAAAAAGAAAGAAAATCAATGTGGTGTACAGGAAAACAAGCCTAACCATGATAGGTTTAGGGTTTTTGACAAAGATTGTAATGGGTATAAGCCATAAAGTAGTATAAATAAGGACCTAGGAGGTCTATGAAAGATATATGTGTGTGTGTGTGTGTGTGTGTGTGTGTGTGGAAGTATATGTGAAAGAGATAGAGAGATATCATATCATAGCAAAGAGAGTTGATTATTATGAATTTTGTAAGCTAGAAATGAGAATAATCCCTGTAGAAGAGTCGTGTAAGGTGGTCTTTGAGTGTTGGGTCATAGGATGAGGAGCCTAGTGTGACCTAGTCCACCTCACAGAGGTTTCTTACTCTCATATTGATTGTATTATTGAATTAGATTTAATGCGCAGATTGAAATATTTTGTAGTAGAATAAATAAAATAACAGAGAGAGAAATCTTTGTGGACATAGCCCCAAGAGGGGGTGAACCATGGTAAACCTTTTGTTATGTGTGATTTTTAATGAATGTTTACTTTCTGTTTATCATTAACTTATGAATGAAATTTTAAACTAGAATTATCAGCATGCATGCCTAGGTTTAAAGATGAATAAATCAGGAAGTACTTGAATAATTAACAATGATAATACATAAGGAAGAAAGAAAACAATCATAGATCCCCACTCATTCCTAGACTGCAAGAACTTCAATATTGCAGTCACCCATCAAATCTATCTTGGGTGATGTTGCGTTGTGCACCTTGTGCGCACCGTTGCCTTTTGGTTTACCAGGAGGGCCAATACTTTTTTTTAGGTTTTGTTGGAAACTTGTTGAGATCCGAACCTGGGTCAGCCCAAGAAGAAGAGAGAGAGAATAGCCAACAAATGGTTACGTTGTCGGCTGGAACTACATAGGATTGAGTGGATGGGATCCATGGAAGAAATGTGTAGAGAATGGAAGTATATAATGGAATGTTCAGGCCATTGAATCCAACAAAGGAAGAGATTGAAAGATGGTTTAAAACAAAGGAACTTGAGTTTGTGCAGAAATACAACAGAAACCCTAATTTAACACCATGCAAATATCTCTAAAAATACGTGTTTAGAGACTTACATGAGGTATTTTGATGTGATTTCCCACATTTTTTGCATCAGTGGGTATTGAGATTAAAGGAAAAACACCCTACAAACCAAATCAGACAGTTGTAGTGGAATCATGTGGAAATCCCGTAGTTACAATAAGTTAATAACAAATTTACGTGCGCAGTAGATTTCTAGTTAGATAGTATTTTTACAAGGTTTATCACCAAATTTGTAGTAGATACCGTGAATTCCTACACCACATAAGATAAATGTTTTCTAAAGGGACCCAGAGGTAGGTACATCAGATTGTTGTATACTTCAATCAATATTTTATTGTATGACAACAATGTGATTACCATGGAATTAGACAACTAAACTTCCATGCGTGCATGGGGAAAGGGGGGAAGCATTGAAAGGAGGTTGAGATATGGAAAAAGGAGATGGATAAAGGAAATAATAAGGATGCCACAGACCCAATCATGATGGAAGAAGACCAGATAAAGAAGATAATGGTAGATGTTGGAAAGACGCACAACGAAATACCATACCAATATAAAATGAATAAAAATAAGAAAGTCATAGTTGATAGAGAGGGCTTGGAAAGCGATGAAGAAGAGATAGAGGATCTTCAATATGTGGAGGATATTGAGGAAATATTGCACACAACATATGAAAGGAAAACATGAGGTCCAAGGTCAGGGACAGAAGGCAGAACTCCAATCTAGATCACTGTCAATGTGGAACCTACAACCCCATGTGTGACTAATACACCAGAAAGAACACCAACGTTTAGACAACCTAATTTTAGTGGAAGAAAAAAAATAGGACACGCATCCAATCAAGAAGCATAAAGTGGGGGAGCTAGTTCAGGAAGTCACAATCAATTATCTACCCCGCGTGGAGGCAGTAGTTCAACACAGTTCAAAATGGCAGGACATGATCCCACACTCAGATTACTAAAATTTTAGGGAGAGGCATCAAAGAACCCTAAAAATCACTTATTCATCTATGAGAAGATCTAGGAAGCAAAGAATATCACATATGAGGATACAAAACTACCATAGTTATCAATCACACTAAGATACTGTGCACTGGACTGGTATATGAGCCTAGATGTAAACAGTCCACGAGGAATACCAAATACTATTACAGACGTGAAAAAACTATTTGTAAATGAATTTCAGAAGCCCAACTCAAAATACCAATATATAAATGAAATGATTGAAATGAGGCAAAAACCAGGTGAGTCTATTTGGGAGATTGATTAGAGTTTCAAACGACTGAAAAGCAAGTTGAAATATGCAATTACTAACATGCAACATAAGCATTTATTTGTGAAATCATTGTTACCAGACTTTAAATAACCTTTAAGAGAGCAGAAGTTCCAAAATTAAGCAAAGGCTCCGTAGGCATCCTTACAACTCGAAGTAAACCAATATCAACAGAAAAATCCAATGATAGAGGAACTGAAGGAGGATTTGAAGAATATAACATTTCAACTTAACCAGAATAAGGGAAAAGAAAAAAGAGAAGTTGTTTGGTGTTACCGTATGCAGGACAAAAGGACACCATAAGAAAAAATGTCCAAATTCTGCGCAGTATATGGAAATAGATGTGCCAAACCCCTTTCCAACAGGAGGACCATGTTTCAATATTTGTAATACACATGGGAATGATCCATATCATTTTCCAATCATGCATAAATATAAGACAATACCAAAAAGTTCATATTGCATTTTTTTCAAATCAGTGGGTCGTGATGATAAGGATTGTAGAACAATGGATATGATGAGGGAAATAACTTTAGATACTTATAGGGTGCAAGCAGAAATGATGTCAGGACAAGCTGCCACTCAGTTCAACCAAGTACAACCACCATACAATAATGCACAACAACAATACAACAATGTGCATCAACGATACAAGAATGCGCAGTCGCGGTATAATAATGTGAAACCACAATATAACCCCACACAGTATAACCAGGTACCTTAGTAAAATGCACCACGTGGAGATCAAGGTCGATATAGAGGTGGAGGATGAGGCATATGAGTATTTGGATGAAGTAGAGGACCAGTAGTGTGCCACAATTTCCAACAGCCAAGACATTATGCAAGGGATTTTCCACTCCCACCAGTGACATGTATGTATTGTCATGCAGCAGACCATGACATAGAAGACTACACAACACTCTTGGGAAAGATCCAGGAAAAAAGGAACCAGAACAACCAGAATGTCCAATGGATTTTTGCAAAATCCAGGGATGTTGGGAGAAACATCAATATAGTCACTTGAGGAGGAGCCAAGATAGGAACTGATGCAATAACACGAGATTCAACTCAGTACCAATGGGTTAAGAAGAACACTAATTCACAAAAGTAGTTTGATTCGTAGAAGGAAAAGGAAATATTTAAGGAGGCCAGATATGATTTTCTCAAATATAATGTTTCATCTACATTAGTCGTGCAACAAACTCAAAACCCACCAATATACAAGATTTCATTCTCAATGGACCATACCAATAAAGAACAACCTCTAGAGAAAGTAAGTACCATAAAAAAATTTGAAATCCTATGTTAAGCTATTGAATGACACATCATTTGTTAATCTCTTACAAAATATGATAGAAAGATGTAACACAGAGGTAAAAGGGAAATTAGAGCAGAAAACAGTCAATCATCTCCATACAAGAAGAAGGACAAGCAGAGAATTCAGACCAAATGCCAACATTGGGGATTTCAATATGGGTGATTTTATACTGGACTTAGGCTTTGAAGTAAATGTGTTACCTAAGAAGATGTGGCAGTGTATGGGAGAACCTACCCTAGGATATTCTCCTGTCCAGTTGAAACTAGAAAATTAACACAGAGTGTTACCTATTGGAAGACTTAAAGGCGTGACAATAGATTTGGATGGAGTGTGCACTATGGTAGATTTTTAAGTAATAGAGATAGTGGATGGAACAACACCTTACCCATACTTACTTGGATTAGATTGAGCATTTTATAACCAGGATATAATCAACCTAAAGAAAATAAAAATGACTTTTGAATCGGGAGAATATAGAGTCATTGCACCATTAGATCCTTCAGAAGGAGAAAGGTTTGTAGAGGTCACTTGTTTGGATCTGGAAGAAATAAACCAGTTATAAAAAATCACCATATGACCAGAGGATTATGTTAACCCAACTACAGATGGGGTACTCAGATGGAGAAGCATTACATCATGTTCTTTCGACCTAGAGACAGGTTTGGAGAATTGGCAACAGTGGTTACATGAAGTTTCCACAAGGAACTACACAAGAATAGATCGTGCAGTAAGATGGGTTGGTACATAAATAAGAGAACCTCCCAGTTTTCATGGGATAAATGAATTAGAGGAATTCTTGAAAAAATATGAAGAGGAAGTGTAATAAAATCATAGGATCTTATCCCTAGATATTTCACTCAAGGAAAAACCTGAAATATGGTGGGGTTCACACAAGGAAACAATTCAGGACTGGTATCAGTGTAAAAGACTACTCGCATTAGATTTAGAACAGAACAGGGGAGCAATAAAATGCAGAGGTATGATGGATGAGGAACACTAGTATAACACTTGGAGAAGTGCAAGACACAATGGAGGATGACACCACCAGAGGAATGGCCTTATCACTTTATCCATACATTGGAAGGAATCCCAGTGAATTGATATATAGACCAGGATATGTGCAAAGGAACTACAAAATGGATAGGATTACAACAAAATTTTGTAGTAAACTTATCATTTGAACATGAGAACCCCAACATTGATTCAGCGCTGAAGTTGATATGGGGAGTGATATT
>JASDQU010244669.1:37528-51219 GCA_032191745.1 Picea mariana
GAGGTCTTAGGGAATGTGGGAGGCCAAGAATCATATACATTCACAGATGGATTCTCAGGTTACCATCATATTAAAATATCTCTAGAGGACATGTATACGACTACTTTTTCTACAGAATGGGGATCCTACAAATATACAATCATGTCATTTGCGTTGAAGAATGCACCAACCATTTTTTCAAGAGTAGACATAGTTTCTTTTAAGGAATTCATACATCAGTCTCTAGAAGTATATATGGATGACTGGATTGTATATAGTCTATTAAAATACCATGTAGAAGTGTTAAGACTAATGTTGGAAATATGTAGGCAATGTCAGATATCATTAAACATCAAGAAATGCATTTTTGGTACACCTTTTGGAATATTGTTGGGATATATAGTGTGTAAACAAGGTTTACTAGTGGACCCTACTAAGATTGCAGTCATTGTGAGTTTATCACCACCAAATTTAGTGCGCCAATTAAGAGAAACATTGGGGCATATATGATATTATAGGAAATTTATAAAGGGGTATGTGTATATTACTGCACCAATGGAAAATTATTTAAATAAGGACACCATATTTAGTGGAATGAGGATTGCTAGCAAGGATTGGACACTCTAAAGGAAAATATGGAAACAACACCCATATTAGTATTTCCATATTGGGAGAAGACATTTCATGTGCACATTATGCATCATCCATAACACTTGGAGCAATTCTGGTGTAGCCAGGAGTAGGGAATTTAGACCATCCTATAGCCTTTGCAAGCAGAAAATTTCCATAATCAAAGTAGAATTACAATACCACAGAAAGAGAAGGCCTAGCCATGGTATATGCACTTCATAAATTCGAGCATTATTTATTGGGTAAATGCTTTAGAATGTTCACATACCATTATGCCCTCAAGTATCTAATCAACAAGCTAGTGTTCGGGGGGAGGATCTATAAATGGCTATTATTATTCCAAGAATTTGATTTCGAAGTGATAGTCAAACCAGGGAAGCTAAATGCAAGACCTGATCATATGTCAAGGGTAAATAATGGAGAAGAACCTACTAACTTGGAAGACAACTTCCCTGATGCACAATTATTTTCAGTACAAGTAGATGATGAATGCTTCGATGATATTATTGACTACTTAAGTACATGGGTTGCACCACAGGAATTTATCACTCCGTAGAATAAAAATATAGTATTCAGAGCGGTAAAATATCAACTCATTATAGGACATTTATATAATATGGGCGCAGATAGCATTTTGAGAAGGTGTGTACTGGAACATGAGCGGCCCAAAATTTTGGTAGAAGCTCATGAAGGTATAGTTGGAGGACACTATACAGGAAAAGATACCGCACAAATGGTATTGCACACAATATTATGGTGGCCAACAGTCCATAAAGATGCCAAGGAATATTTCCAGAAATGTGATGTTTGTCAGAGGGTTGGAAAATCCAACAGAAGGGATGAGATTCCCCTAAGACCCCAAGTGACTATGCAGGTATTTGAAAAATGGGAAATAGAATTTTTTGGACCGATTAATCCACCAGAAAAAAGGTCAAGAGCTAGATATATCATTACTACAACTGAATACTTAACAAGATGGGAAAAAGCAGCACCAGTGAAAGACTGTAGCATAGAGATAGAATCACACTTATTATTTGAGCAAGTGATCACTGGATTTGGATGTCCCAGGATTCTAATGAGTGTCTGAGGAACTCATTTCAAGAATAATACCATCAAGGCTATGAATGAGGAGTTTGAAGTCGATCACCAGAAGAGTACACCATATCATCCTCAGTCAAATGGAACAATAGAATCTTTCAATAAGATTTTGGAAAATGCTTTGACTAAGATCTGCAATGCTAACAAGGATGATTGGGACTTGAAAATACTAGTAGTACTATGGGCATATAGGACCACAGGTAAGAATTTGACAAGACAAACACCATTCAAATTGGTGTATGGGTAGGAAGAAGTGGTACCCTTAGAATTTTTGGTACCCAGTCTGCACGTAGCAACAATTACCAACATGACAGAAAGGGGGGAAGTATAAGAGAGGTTAAAACAACTAATGGAAATGGAAGAGGACATGATTCTAGAAATATTTCACCGGGAAGTATAAAAAGAAAGAGACAAATTATGGCATGACAGACATATTAAAAAGAAGATTTTTAAGGAGGGAGACCTAGTTCTTCTCTATGACAAAAAAAATTTCCAACACCTTGGTGTGTTTAGAATGCATTGGTTAGGGCCATATGAACTAAATATTATCATGTATGGGGGATGTGTACAACTAAAAGACTTGGGAGGAACAAAACTAAAAGGAATGATCAATGGTAGTCAATTGAAACTGTGCATGGATAGTCCACCTACTAACCCTTAAAAGTTATAGTGCACTAAGAAAGGCATGTATATAGTGTACTATAGTAGAGATTAGGACAAAAAAGTGATAAAAATAAATAAAAAGGGGAAAAATAAGCAAAAAGGAATACAAAAATAGGAAAAGAAGAAAAACACAAAAAGAGGCAGAAGTTGACTGAACCATGGGAAAGTGCAAATGAAGTTATGTGCAACAATTACCGCAAAAACATCAGAAGAAAGCAAGAAGGAAAAATTACACTCTGTGCAAATGCATGCAAAAAGTGAAAAACTGCTATCATTGAGTCTATAAAGTGTGAAAAGCACATGTTCGTTCAACACTTAGTGATTTTTTTCACAAAGTGAGATACAAAGTGTGTTCCCTAGCTAGAAATTTACAAAGAAACCAATGAGTGTGAAAATTGGATAGAAGATGACCCCACCAAAGTTCAGTGCTCCAAGATAATATGTGTGGTTTACTCAACAAGGATAAATGTGCAAGGAAAGAATGAGACATCCCAAGAACGTGGTTGAGATTGAAGATGTCACCACTTCAGACACAGAGTCGATCAATCCAACATGATTTGAAGAGGAAACATCGACAGTGTCGCAAGGGGAAGTAGGGAAAAGTTCTGGGACCTGGAATGGTATCCCAAACCCTAATCCTGAAATGCCCGCTAAACCTGATGAAACGATGGGTCAGCAATAGGGCCATGATGGAGAAGACGTGTTGATCGAGGACATCACCGATCGACCAGAATTCAAGAGGGACGATGAGGACGTAGAGACATCAGAGGCAAGCCCATCTGTTGTTAGGAAGAAAAGAAAGGTGCAGGACACCACAGACGTCACACTCCCATATCTCCCAGATGCAGTGGTCACTGTGGACAGTATGCTAGGAAAGGTACCAAAACTTGGGTACTCAGACCACGATGTGCATGATGTAACCAAATTCTCATATTTGGCTGAAGAGACATACTTAGAAAACACAGGGGAAATTGGACCACTAGGTAAACCTATAATGGAGCTCGCACAATGGACAACGAGGTTGTACAATTCTTTCATATTGAACCTCTTGGATATATTGCACTTTGGATGTGGTAAAAACGTCAAACAACTAGTCACCCTTATACACGAAGGCATCCTTTGGATGGATAGGCCAGTACAATTGGATGTGGCATTGATTTCCAAGATCACATGATTAGCTACATTTGACATGCAACCAGAGCTAGTCAAAGCAGAGTTTGGCACTAGTCGGGAAAATAGGGCAATTTTTCTCAAGGATATTAATGACAACGTGACGAGATTCTCCAGCAATATTGTGGCTTGCAAGCTACTGAGGAAATTCATAAAAGAAGAAGCGCCAACATGAGTTATAGAAGTAGTCGTGCATTGTGCAAAAGGAGTGATGTTCAATTGGGCACCATACCCGTTGAACCAATTTTTGGTGGATTACAGAGATGCACAGGATAATGGAACCAAGTTCCATTACTCTTAGCTTATCATTCTTATAGATTTGGAAATTTGGAAGGAGACAAAGTTTTCATCTTTCCTAGATAGGAAAGGAAAATGTTATGCAGCCCAATATGAGTCCCTCTGGCAGGCCAAGGACAATAAAAATAAAAAAGCCAATAACACAATTTTTGAAATGTTGTCGGAAGAAATACAACAATGTAGAGCCAATGTGTGGCGCATACCTGTGGATGTAATCTAAAAAACATAAAGGATAGCCAATTTCAAGTCATCCAGGCACCACATGTGGATCTAGGCTGCAAGGGATCCAAAGAAGGCATGGCGGGAAATGAAATATTGTATCACCAAGGAAGAAGTTGAATGGATAATTAGAGACTCGCATGAGTAGTGATAGTTGTTAGTAACAAAACCAACAACAAGGCCAATCATGACACAATCCTCCAATCCCAAGGAAAATGTTGAAGTGGGTTCCTCAACAAAAGCAAACAGGCCAGTCGATAACACTAGAAAGGATACAATGTAGAATCAGTCGTTTGAAAAAACCGCAGTGCCAAGAAGACCAAGGAGGACAACAACAATGACAAGGATAGATAGCCAGCAACATAATGGAAAGTGGGATACATCACAAGTTGGTGAAGAAAGGTTCTAGGTTACAACAAGTGGGGAACAACCCCCACAAGAAACAAGGAAGCCAGTGAAGGTAGAAGAGGAGTGAAAAAAGAGGAAGTATGTCATGGAAGACCCAGTCATCACCCAGACAGAGGATGATGTTGAATTCATCACGGATAAGTTCCAAGACAGGGGGGAAGAGGTAGTTCATATTGCAATGGCACAAAGAGAAGAGATAATGTCCAAGCTCATATAATTCCATGAAACTATACCACAACTACGGAGTCAAGCAGTACCATAAGCCACAACGCAACAACAAGAAAAGACACAGTGACTCCCTGTGCAGAAAAAGGAGAGGAGATGGTATAGTTGGTAATACAAGGTAGGGACACATTTACAGTCACCCGTTGTTGGCCCTTGACTAAGTTTTGGGAGATCCTTGGTCAAGTTTGACCTATTTTTGGACTTTGACAACTTGTCGAAGGAGGAGCGCAAGATGAAGCAAAGATTGCAAGATCTTGGCCCCTTTTTGGGTCCTTTTTGGGATTTGGGATTATGTAGGGGGTATGGGATGTTGGCCCATGGGTTTAACCATGTTTAGGCCTAGTTTGTATGTATAAATAGATGTTAAAGCAATGTAGTGGGTACGAATGGCTAAGTGCTAGATCTATGTGATTGAAGGATTGTAAGTGCTCTGTGCATACCGTGTGAGACTTGCAGAGCTACATGCAAGTAATTATAAGAAGGCTTGGTGCTTTACCCTATCTCAAAGAAGGAGGATCTGGCGGAGTGCACACATATCTTATGTCTTCTGCGAAGTAGGATTTTGATGCTTTGTGCCTGTAAGAAGCTTGACAAAGATAATAAAGAAGAAGAGTTGGTGGACGTAGCCCCAGGGTGGGGGTGAAGCATGTATATGTTGTGTTTCTCTGCTTTGTGCAATGTGTTGATGTGTTTATGTCTTTACTTGCTAATTTCTTTGATATAGATAGATAGATTTTTTTATGCTTTGTGCTAATGATGTATATGGATGTTGTATCTGACTTATATGAATGTGCTAGTGCCTGAATCTATTAGATCTAACCTACTTCTCTATGATAAGTTCTTAGATACATCAGATCTGAATGAATGATGCGATGCTATGTTTTATCTGCGGAGTAGATAGTGGTTAAATATTGATGAAATGTCGGGGCTAAGTGCTTTGTTAAGTATTACAATCACAGATATGTGTCCCAACTAAGGTTGCAGACACATGAGTCCTGCAACCACCCCTTCCTCTACCTCGGGTGAGACTTCATCTGCTTCGCAGGTGTTGTCAAAAGGGTTGGTAGTTACGGTTTTGTTGTTCTCTATTGTGGCATTGAACCTTGGGTCTACCCCTATGCCAAAAAATGGTTCTGTTGCCGGGACCTGAAACTGTGATTGTTGGGAACTGAGGAAGAAGAAGCTTTTTTCAAAGATCCAACCTAAAATTGTGAAATCTCTGTGCATAGATCTGTTTCCCTAGTGCGCAACATTCTACTTGACCTCTGAAGCTCTGTGCCAAGAAAAGAGGTAAGATCTGAAGAAAAGAGGTAATATTGTAAGCTCTAAGGCAGATCCAGAAACTACGATTATGGTAGAACCCCAGAAAGAATCATAGAAAGTATTGCTACAGATGAAAGAAACCCTGAATGACCACCGACATGTCAGTTTATCAAAGGTATTCAAAGAAAAATAATTCCTTGAAGAAAGAATAGGAGACTTCGACATTGACTGTGTTCTATATGAGGAAACACAGGTGAATATCATGACAAAAAGAACTTGGGAACTGTTAGGGAATCCTGCTATGACTCCTTCATTGGGAGGAATAGGTCTATTTAGAGAAAAGATGATAAACCTATGTGGAAAGCTCACCCAGATATCTATGAATGCCAATGGAACCTCGACAGAGGAATATTTTGAGATTATTAAACTTATTGAGAACAACACCCCATTTACCATGTTACTAGGAAAACCTTGTATTGAAATAGATCAGGCTAGAAGGAAAGAAGAAGAAGAAGTTTTAGAGCAGAAGAAACAAGAGTTAAAGGATTTCATGACTGGAAGGATCGCACACTTGATTGAAGAACAAAAGAATAGATCGAAGCTATTTAATACTAGATACCCAGATGTCAAAGTTGCACAAACACTAGAAGATCCACAGAAGATTGAAGTACCTATTCTAGATAAATAACCTCAACAACACGAAGTAACTATGTAAAAAGAAGATAAGAATCAGAATGGAAAAAGGAATACCGAGATGAAGCTCACTGGAAAGAAAGCTAGAAAGCTAAGTAAGAAGAAAGCTAAGTAAGAAGAGAGATATAATTGACAAGTTACAGAAAGTTCCAGAGGGAGCTTCACAGAAGGAAAATTTGCAAAACTGGAGCTTCGCTGGGATAACATAACAACATCGCATGACACTTCGCCAGGGCGAAGAAATATAGCCATTGGGACCAATAAAAACATGTTTCCGAACCCCCCTGAATGGGTAGAAAGGAATTTATGGTTCGCCACCAAACCATTAGACCACGCCATAATGGACAAAACAGAGTTAAGGAAGGCTTCTCGACCATTGCAAGCTATCTGTTGCCAAGTTATCTATTTATCCCGTTGAGCCATGCACCAAGAACACTTTTGATAACCGTGAATCTGAGCCTGCAGACTTGTTTATTTTACACAGTGATCATTGCGCTATTGCCCTCTATCTCGTTATAGTGTCTAAGTTACTCTTCGAACCCAAAAATTTCCAACCCCAAGCGTGTATGTCGGACGAGTTTAGTGCTACAGAGAGAGTTGTTGAAGAAGTTTTGATCAACCTCATGAATGAAAGAGTCATGTTGATGTCTATAGGTGTACAAGCGTCATCGATGAGAGGACTGCAAGCCTCTCCATCGACTGCTCCCAGATCGGGGCCATCCTAACCAACAATAGAGAAGAGAACCAAGCACATGGATGACCTAGCCAATGTGAAGTTTATTCCATCCATATTACCTTATTACATTCTACCTCTGGCTGGCATGGTGAATCGTGATAGTGTACCAAGATATTTCGAATACACCATAGTTATTGCATACCTCCCAAAGGGGATACACACAGTTCGAGTAGAGCAGGATAAGATCACAGCATTGAAGTTTAATGACTTCAACCTTGGATATCGCAAGATATATGGTATGTGTGCCCTATACAAGTACCTAACCAGAACTAAGGGAAAGAATTCAAAGATAATCCCTCAGTCGTGGATGATGAACCTCACGTAGTCCACCCTACTGAATGTCATGAAGATCCCACACTTCAGAAGACACCAGGAAGTCAACACCTATGTGAAGCTTCCACTGTCATGTTACCATGGAGACTACTTATGGTTAGAATGTTGCATTATAGTTGACCCAACGCTAATCCACAGGATCACAAGACTGAGTATGCAAGGACCCGACCCGCAAGACTTTTATCCAGGAAAAGCTACAGATCGTGCACTCACACAGAAGATCAAGGATACATATGGCGACGTTGAGAAGGGAACAAGAGGCTACATGGTAGCTTCCATCCAGAGTGGCGCAGTGCACTTAGAATGTCAACTAATAGCTGGAAAGTTAGTAAGGAAGAACCGACCTATGCAGGTCACTGGCTTTGTCGTTGACCTCGCAGGGAAGTGCGCAGAAGACCTACAGATGAACTAGGTGAAGTACCTAGTTAACCAGTTGGAACTAGATTGTCGAGAAGAACAGGATCAAGGTTATGAATTTCATTTTAGATGGATCCTGGTGCTCATTGCATTTTTTGCCTGGGAGATTCCAAAATGAGTTACCTTCCAAGACATTGAGCCATCTGAACCACTTTCCTCGAAGTTCGCTACCCTGTGGTATTCAACTGATATGAACAAACAGTGGCAGTTGAATGTTGTGTTTCATACATACTACCTCCAACTAAAATGAGCCATTGAAGCCGAGCCTCACATGAATCCGAACACCTTACAAAGGTTTTGACCCCTGATGAAGTTTAGAACAGATCGACACTTCATCTACATTACAACACGAGCAGATGAACATAAAGAGCAACTCTAGTCATATTATAAGCTTACAGAAGAAGACCTTGAAGAAATCACTAAGGAATGGTTCATTGACCTCCTTATCCCCGCCAACCCCATAGAGATATCTGATATTGACAGCCCATAGCACACTCATAAAGAATAGAATACACCCAAGAAGACTGAGGAAGTCCAAAATTTAAGCAGCACTTCAGGAAATACTGCTTCAGTGTCACTTAACTGAGGGGGTGATGACGAAGTAAAATCTGAACAGAATCCCAGCGAAGTAACAACACCCAGAGATGAGGTTGACCCCTTGAAGAATAAGAGGTTTTCCCCCTTAAAACCTTATTCCTGGAAGAAATCGAAAGCCACCATGACCAAGATGCAAACTGTCCTCACCTCTGATGATTTTGACTTCATCATCGTAGCCCTGAACAATGCTTCATTGGAAATAATAGAGAAACAAGGAGTGAAGCAGGAGGAAATGTATGATAGAATTGAAATCGAACTCCAAGGGGTACAATAGGCCCTTCAGTCTAGCCGCGTAGCCTCCACTATGCCCCTGCCATTGGGAGATGAGCCAGCCCAACTCCACCAACTAGATGATACAGTCGAAGCTCGCCTTTGAAGAGCATAAGAAGAAACAAAACAAGCCACCCAGGCCTTGAAGCAAGTTCAAGGAGTACTTGTAGAGCAGCTTCGAGCTACAAAACAGGAAAATATTGCTCTCCAAGAAAAGTTCAATGAAGAAAAAGCATAGATACAACAAGGAAAAGAATAGTTGTTCGCGGAGCAACTCAAAGTGAAAGAAGCGGTCAGAAGAGCACTTCGCTCTATGACAGTCATAGAAATAAAGGCAGAGTATCAAGTCATGTAGAAAATAGAGCATTTCACAGAAGTTATCCAGTAGTTATAGCAATGCATAGCAGACTTAGAGCTCTGCACAGTGCCTGAGACTCCACAAGATGTAAGGGATCAAACAGAAGCAATTGCTCGAAGCGCAGTTGAGAGAATAAAATCCCTTGCTATGGAATGTAAGAAACTTACTGATCATAGTGCCAAGACCTACGAGAAACTCATTGATAATCCATAACTGAAGGCACTGGAGTCGCAGCTCCAAGAGGTGAAGTATCAAGCCGAAATGATACAAGTGCAACTGAAGCCCCTGTCAGTTATGGAAAGAATGAAGCACTTCCAAGAGCAATGCACTAACCAACAACAGATCCACACTGTCCAGAGAAAATTTATGGAAGTAACTCAGAGGCTCCAACCTGTACAAGATAAGGCTTACCAATTATAGATGTCGAAGGTCAAGGAGCAGAACTAGAGTAGGTTGTCACTGTAGCTGAGAAATGCCTGGAGGGACCTGTGAACAAGGTAGTCATCCAAGAGTTTGTTGCATAAGAGGTCATGGCACATCAGCAAGTCGAAGCATCTCGAGGCTTTTGAAGTAGAACTACCCAGATCAGAGTGACTGGGGACGAGTCACATGTGAGTTTTGGGGGTCTGTTGGCCCTTGACTAAGTTTTGGGAGATCCTTGGTCAAGTTTGACCTATTTTGGGACTTCGACAGCCTATTGAAGGAGGAGTGCAAGATGAAGCAGAGATCGCAGGATCTCGGCCCCTTTTTGGGATTTGGGATTATGTAACGGGTATGGGATGTCAGCCCATGGGTTTAACCATGTTTAGGCCTAGTTTGTATGTATAAATAGATGCTAAATCAATGTAGTGGGTACGAATGGATAAGTGCTAGATATATGTGATTGAAGGATTGTAAGTGCTCTGTGCATACTGTGTGAGGCTTGCAGAGCTACATGAAAGTAATTATAAGAAGGCTTGGTGCTTTACCCTAGCTCGAAGAAGGAGGATCTAGCAGAGTGCGCGCAGATCTCTTGTCTTCTGCGGAGTAGGATTTTGATGCTATGTGCTTGTAAGAATCTTGACAAAGATAATAAAAAATAAGGGTTGGTGGATGTAGCCCCAGGGTGGGGGTGAACCATGTATATGTTGTGTTGCTCTGCTTTGTGCAATGTGTTGATGTGTTTATGTCTTTACTTGCTAAGTTCTTTGATATAGATAGATAGATCTGTTTATGCTTTGTGATAATGATGTATATGGATGTTAGATCCGACTTATATGAATGTGCTAGTGCCTAAATATGTTAGATCTAACCTACTTCTCTATGATAAGTGCTTAGATACATCAGATCTGAATGAATTATGCGATGCTCTGTTTTATTTGCGGAGTAGATAGTGGTTAAATATTGATGATTTTTCGGTGATAAGTGCTTTGTTAAGTATTACAATCATAGATCTATGTCACAGCTAAGGTTGCAGACACCTAAGTCCTGCAACCACCCCTGCCTCTACCTCGGGTGAGACTTCATCTGCTTCGCAGGTGTTGCCAAAAGGGCCGATAGTTAGGGTTTTGTTGGTGTGATGTTGTAGCATTGAACCCTAGGTCTGCCCCTGTGCGAACACCCGCCAAATGATCAAAATGGATCAAGAGACCGCATATAAACCCATGGGGGATGTTGAGAAATTTGAAGTCGTCATGGCGCAAATACCCACCAAGGCACTATATGAACTCCAGGCCAGCATAATGTAAGAAGTGAAATCTAGATCCTGCGTGGATGCGACTAAATTGGAGGTAAGTAGGGGAGTCGTTGAAATGTTACAAATCACATGCAACCAATTTACCTTGGAGAAAAATGATGATAAATAACATGAAGATAAGATAGAACGAGGATTAACAATGGTATATGATTGCATCCCAGAAACCACGCAAGCACCAGAGAGGACTACAGAGAAGAATATAAAATTTATTTCACAAACAATCGATGGATATAAGCAGGAAATGAAGGAGCTCAAAGAAAATTTTAATCCTATGACTCCTTTGGAGGTTTGAGAATAGAGAGAACAACAATCTGCACTCCAGATAGTAGATATGGCGAAAGAAGCGAGGGAAGTAGAAGATTTGTTTGACAGAACTACACAGATTTGGACAGTCTTAGAGGAAGATGAAAAGGTCCAACAGTGGGACCAACAAGAGGAGAAAATCAGTGTTTCCATATAAGTACTAAAGCAACGATAGAAAACAGTGATTATTACGGAGCGCTTGAAGGGAACTCAAGAAATGAAGACTCTACAGATAGAGCTAAAGACAGCGTAGACAAATAAGAAAGAGCGGAAAACCCAATTGGAACCCCTCCAAGAACAAGAAACACATATGATTGTGCAGTTGGAGGAAGAGAAGACGAGTATGGAACATACACAGTCAAAGGGTGCAACAATAATATAGGAGGCGATAACAACACATACAGTCGAGGTGCTGACTAGAAAAGTTGCACAAATGAGGAAAAAAGGAAAAAAACTAGCAGAGAAGTTCCATGGTTTGGAAAAGGTTTTACATGGAGCGCGCACCACCTGAGTTGCTCGGGAAGGACCACATGTCAGTGTTGGGGGCCTGTTGGGTGCAAGCCTATTTTGAGAATGAAGCCTATTTTTGGATAAAAGGTCTATCTTGGGGCGTAGGCCTATTTTTAGAAAAAAATGTATTTTCGAAAAGGAAGACCTAACATTGGAGTGCGCACAACAGGTGGCAAGAAATAAGCATGAAAAAAAAGAAGGAAAAGAAGCATGCAGAAGGAAAAGCAACGTGGAGCGTAGGGAGACAAGCCTAACCATGATAAGGTTAGGGTTTTTGAAAAATATTGTAATGGCTATAAGCCATAAAGTAGTATAAATAAGGACCTATGAGGTCTAGGAAAGAGATATAGATGGATATAGAGATATAAATACATAGATGTATGTGAAAACATATGTGAAAGAGATAGAAAGATATCATATCATTCCAGAGAGAGTTGATTATTATGAATTTTGTAAGATGAAAATGATAATAAGCCCTGTAGAAGAGTTAAGTAAGGTATTATTTAAGGGTTAGGTCATAGGCTTAGGATCTTGGTGTGACCTAGTCCACCTCACAGAGGGTTCTTACCCTCATCTTGATTGTATTACTGAAGATGTAATGCATGCAGTGCAAGATTTTGCAGCAAAATAAATAAAAGATCAGAGAGCCAAATCTTTGTGGATGTAGCCCTGGGAGGGGGTGAACCATAATAAACCTTGTTTTATGTGTTATGTGTTATTGTTAATGAATGTTTACTTTATGTTGATCATTAGCTTATGAATAAATGGTTAAACTAGAATTATCAACATGCATGCCTAGGTTTAAAGATGAATAAATCAGAGAAGTACTTGAATAATTAATAATGATAATGCATAAGGAATAAAGAACACAATCACATATCCCCACTCATTCCTAGACTGCAAGCACTTGAGTATTGCAGTCACCCATAAAATCTATCTCAGGTGATACTGCACTGTGCAAACTGTGCACAACGTTTCCTTCTGGTTTACCAGGAGGGCCAATAGTTTTTGAGGGTTTTTTTGGAAACCTATTGAGATCTGAACCTGGGTCAGCCCAAAAAGAAGAGAGAGAGAATAGCCAACATAATCCACCAAAAATCCTTCTAAGCAAAGAGTGTGTTTGAGCTCTTATAAATTATATTGCAAATTTTGAGTAGTTTGTCGATAATGCCTGAGAAATTATTCAACGATATTTATATAATATGGGATACTCTTAGGATTATATGAGTGTGAAATCCAATTCCTTTGACTTGATTCCAGTGAAGATACAAAAATTTTCATCAACACATCTTCATGTAGAAAATTTAATCTTAAAGCATACTTCATATAATTAATGACATGGGTGACTACTCAAGCTAGATTGCCATTGAATTTAGTGCAGCTTTCCCTCCACTCTATATGGAAATGATTTGGATATCCGGGGATATTTTGAATATCAATGGAAGGGTACACCTTATGGAATTTCGATGGTAAGTCCCATGAGGCCATGGTTCCATTACTTAATGTAACACCTCAATGGAGTCGCCAGATGAACTTTATGAAAATAACATCAAGGGTGGAAGGGGGAACATCCTTCAAGTGGAGTCGCCAAGCAAGCCAGGGGTAAAGGATTTGGGATATCTTTCCAAAGTGTCATTAGGGTTCGAAAGAGGATTCAAAATCCTCCCCGACAATGGCACCAAAATGTTATCACACAATTTGTAGGTTGGGAAAAGCTGTTGAAATAATGTAACTGCGAAGGGCATTCTTATTATTTTGTTATTGGATTAAATCCCCATTGTGGATTA
>JASDQU010244669.1:58016-70394 GCA_032191745.1 Picea mariana
ACCAAGAGATTTCGAATACACCATAGTTATTTTGTACCTCCCGAAGGGGATACACGCATTTAGAGCAAAGAAGGATAAGATCACAGCATTGATGTTCAATGACTTCAACCTTGGATATCGCAAGATATATGGTATGTGCACCCTATACAAGTACCTAACCAGAACTAAGGGGAATAATTCAAAGATAATCCCTCAGTCGTGGATGATGAACCTCGCGTAGTCCACCCTATTGAATTTCATGAAGATCCCACACTTCAGAAGACACCAGGAAGTCAATGCCTATGTCAAGCTTCTACTATCGTGTTACCATGGAGACTACTTATGGTTAGACCGTTGCATTACAATTGACCCAATGCTGATCCACAGGATCACAAGACTGAGTATGCAAGGACCCGACCCGCAGGACTTTTATCCAGGAAAAGCTACAGATCATGCACTCACACAAAAGATCAAGGATACATATGGCGACGTTGAGAAGGGAACAAGAGGCTACATGGTAGCTTCCATCCAAAGTGGCACAGTGCGCTTAGAATGTCAACTGATAGCTAGAAATTTAGTAAGGAAGAACCGACCTACACAGGTCACTGGCTTTGTCGTTGACCTCACAGGGAAGTGCGCGGAAGACCTACAGATGAACTGGGTGAAGTACCTAGTTAACCAGTTGGAACTAGATTGTCGAGAAGAACAAGATCAAGGTTATGAATTTCATTTCAGATGGCTCCTGGTCCTCATTGCATTTGTTGCCTGGGAGATTCCGAAAGGAGCGACCTTCCGAGACATCGAGCCATCTAAACCGCTTTCCTCGAAGTTCTCTACCCTGTGGTATTCAAATGATATGAACAAACAGTAGCAGTTGAATGTTGTGTTTCATACATACTACCTCTAGCTAAAGTGAGCCATCGAAGTCGAGCCTCACATGACTCCAAACACCTTACAAAGGTTTTGATCCCTGATGAAGTTCAGAACAGATCGACACTTCATCTACATTACAACGCAAGCAGATGAACATAAAGAGCAGCTCCAGTCATATTATAAGCTTACAAAAGAAGACCTTGAAGAAATCACTAAGGAATGGTTCGTTGACCTCCTTATCCCTGCCAACCCCACAGAGATATCTGATCTTGACAGCCCATAGGACACTCATAAAGAATAGAATACACCCAAGAATACTAAGGAGGTCCAAAATTTAAGCAGCACTTCAGGAAATACTGCTTCAGTGTCACTTGACCGAGGGGGTGATGACGAAGTAAAAGCTGAACAAAATCCCAGCGAAGTAACACCACCCAGAAATGAGGTTGACCCCTTGAATAATAAGAGGTTTCCCCCCCTAAAGCATTATTCCTGGAAGAAATCGAAAGCCACCATGCCCAAGATGTAGATTGTCCTCACCTCTAATGATTTTGACTTCATCATCACAGCCCTGAACAATGCTTCACTGGAAATAATAGAGAAACAAGGAGTGAAGAAGGAGGAAATGTATGATAGAATTTAAATCGAACTCCAAGGGGTACAATAGGCCCTTCAGTCTAGCCGCGCAGCCTCCACTGCGCCCCTGCCATTGGGAGAACCAGATTTGGGAGATGAGCCAGCCCAACTCCACTGACTAGCTGATACAGTCGAAGCTCACCTTCGACAAGCACAAGAAGAAACAAAACAAGCCACCCAAGCCTTGAAGAAAGTTCAAGGAGTACTTGTAGAGCAGCTTTGAGCTACAAAACAGAAAAATATTTCTCTCCAAGAAAATTTCAATGAAGAAAAAGAACAGATACAACAAGGAAAAGAATAGTTTCTCGCAGAGCAACTCGAAGTGAAAGAAGCGGTCAGAAGAGCACTTCGCTCTGTGATAGTCATAGAAATAAAGGCAGAGTATCGAGTCACGTAGAAAATAGAGCATCTCGCAGAAGCTATCCAGTAGCTATAGTAATGCATAGCAGACTTAGAGCTCTGCGCAGTGCCTGAGACTCCACAAGATGTAAGGGATCAAAGAGAAGCAATTGCTCGAAGTGCAGTTGAGAGAATAAAATCCCTTGCTATGGAATGTAAGCAACTTACTGATCACAGTGCCAAGACCTACGAGAAATTCATTGATAATCCATAACTGAAGGCACTGGAGTCACAGCTCTAAGAGGTGAAGTATCAAGCCGAAACGATACAAGCGCAACTGAAGCCCATGTCAGTTATGGAAAGAATGAAGCACTTCCAAGAGCAACGCACTGCCCAACAATAGATCCACACTGTCCAGAGAAAATTTATGGAAGTAATTCAGAGGCTCCAACCTATACAAGATAAGGCTTACCAATTACAGAGGTTGAAGGTCGAGGAGAAGAACTAGAGGAGGTTTTCACTGCAGCTGAGCAATGCCTGGAGGGACCTGTGAACAAGGTAGTCATCCAAGAGTTTGTTGCACAAGAGGTCATGGCACATAAGCAAGTCGAAGCATCTCGAGGCTTTTGAAGTAGAACTACCCAGATCAGAGTGACTGGGGATGAGTCACAGGTGAGTTTTGGGGGTCTGTTGGCCCTTGACCAAGTTTTGGGAGATCCTTGGTCAATTTTGACCTATTTTGGGACTTTGATAGACTATTGAAGGAGGAGTGAAAGACAAAGTAGAGATCGCAGGATCTCGGCCTCTTTTTGGGATTTGGGATTATGTAACGGGTATGGGATGTCATCCCATGGGTTTAACCATGTTTAGGCCTAGTTTGTATGTATAAATAGATGCTAAATCAATGTAGTGGGTACGAATGGCGAAGTGCTAGATATATGTGATTGAAGGATTGTAAGTGCTTTGTGCATACTGTGTGAGACTTGCAGAGCTACATGCAAGTAATTATAAGAAGGCTTGGTGCTTTACCCTAGCTCGAAGAAGGAGGATCTGGCAGAGTGCGCGCAGATCTCCTGTCTTCTACGGAGTAGGATTTTGATGCTATGTGCATGTAAGAAGCTTGACAAAGATAATAAAGAAGAAGGGTTGGTGGATGTAGTCCCAGGGTGGGGGTGAAGCATGTATATGTTGTGTTGCTCTGCTTTGTGCAATGTGTTGATGTGTTTATGTCTTTACTTACTAAGTTCTTTGATATAGATAGATAGATATGTTTATGCTTTGTGATAATGATGTATATGGATGTTAGATCTGACTTATATGAATGTGCTAGTGCCTAAATCTGTTAGATCTAACCTACATCTCTATGATAAGTGCTTAGATACATCATATCTGAATGAATGATGTGATGCTCTGTTTTATCTGCGGAGTAGATAGTGGTTAAATATTGATGAATTGTCAGTGATAAGTGCTCCGTTAAGTATTACAATCATAGATCTATGTCACAGCTAAGGTTGCATACACCTAAGTCCTGCAACCACCCCTACCTCTACCTCGGGTGAGACTTCATCTTCTTCGAAGGTGTTGTCGAAAGGGATGATAGTTAGGGTTTTGTTGGTGCGATGTTGTAGCGTTGAACCCTGGGTCTTCCCCTGTGCCAACACCCGCCAAATGATCAAAATGGATCAAGAGACCACGTAGAAACCCATGGGGGAAGTTGAGAAATTTGAAGTCGTCATGGCGCAGATACCCACCAAGGCACTATACGAACTCCAGGCCAGCATAATGCAAGAAGTGCAATCTAGATTCTGCGTGGATGCGACTAACTTGGAGGTAAGTAGGGGAGTCATTGAAATGTTACAAATCACATGCAACCAATTTACCTCAGATAAAAATGATGATAAATAACATGAAGATAAGATAGAATGAGGATTAACAACGGTATATGATTGCATCCCAAAAACCACGCAAGCACCAGAGAGGACTACAGAGAAGAATATAAAATTTATTTCACAAACAATTGATGGATATAAGAAGGAAATAGAGGAGCTCAAAGAAAATTTTAATCCTATGACTCCTTTGGAGGTTTGAGAATAGAGAGAACAACAATCTGCACTCCAGATAGTGGATATGGCGAAAGAAGCGAGGGAAGTAGAAGAGTTGTTCGACGGAACTACACAGATTTGGACAGTCTTAGAGGAAGATGAAAAGGTCCAATAGTGGGACCAACAAGAGGAGAAAATCAGTGTTTCCATATAAGTACTAAAGCAACAACAGAAAACAGTGATTATTACGGAGCGCTTGAAGGGAACTCAAGAAATGAAGACTCTATAGATAGAGCTAAAGATAGCGCAGACAAATAAAAAAGAGTGGAAAACCCAATTGGAACCCCTCCAGGAACAAGAAACACATATGATTGTGCAGTTGGAGGAAGAGAAGACGAGTATGGAACAGACACATTCAGAGGGTGCAACAATAATACAGGAGGAGATAACAACACATACAGTCGAGGTGCTAACTAGAAAAGTTGCGCAAATGAGGAAAAAAGGAAAAAAACTAGTAGAGAAGTTCCATGGTTTGGAAAAGGTTTTACATGGAGCGTGCACCACCTGAGTGGCTCGGGAAGGGCCACATGTCAGTGTTGGGGACCTGTTGGGCACAGGATTATTTTGAGAAGGAAGCCTATATTTGGAGAAAAGGTCTATCTTGGGGCGTAGGCCTATTTTTAGAAAAAAAAATGTATTTTCGGAAAGGAAGACCTAACATTGGAGTGTGCACAACAGGTGGCAAGAAATAAGCATGAAAAAAAAGAAGGAAAAGAAGCATGCAGAAGGAAAAGCAACGTGGAGCGTAGGGAGACAAGCCTAACCATGATAAGGTTAGGGTTTTTGACAAATATTGTAATGGCTATAAGCCATAAAGTAGTATAAATAAGGACCTATGAGGTCTAGGAAAGAGATATAGATGGATATAGAGATATAAATACATAGATGTATGTGAAAACATATGTGAAAGAGATAGAAAGATATCATATCATACCAGAGAGAGTTGATTATTATGAATTTTGTAAGCTGAAAATGATAATAAGCCCTGTGGAAGAGTTAAGTAAGGTATTATTTAAGGGTTAGGTCATAGGCTTAGGATCCTGGTGTGACCTAGTCCACCTCACAGAGGGTTCTTACCCTCATATTGATTGTATTACTGATGATGTAATGCATGTAGTGCAAGATTTTGCTGCAGAATAAATAAAAGATCAGAGAGCCAAATCTTTGTGGATGTAGCCCTGGGAGGGGGTGAACCATAATAAACCTTGTTTTATGTGTTATGTGTTATTGTTAATGAAGGTTTACTTTATGTTGATCATTAGCTTATGAATAAATGGTTAAACTAGAATTATCAACATGCATGCCTAGGTTTAAAGATGAATAAATCAAAGAAGTACTTGAATAATTAATAATGATAATGCATAAGGAGGAAACAACACAATCACATATCCCCACTCATTCCTAGACTACAAGAACTTGAGTATTGCAGTCACCCATAAAATCTATCTCGGGTGATACTGCACTGTGCAAACTTTGCACAACGTTTCCTTCTGGTTTACCAGGAGGGCCAATAGTTTTTGAGCCTTTTTTTGGAAACCTATTGAGATCCGAACCTGGGTCAGCCCAAAAAGAAGAGAGAGAGAATAGCCAACATAATCCACCAAAAATCCTTCTAAGAAAAGAGTGTGCTTGAGCTCTTATAAATTATATTGCAAATTTTGAGTAGTTTGTCGATAATGTCTGAGAAATTATTCAACGATATTTATATAATATGGGATACTCTTAGGATTACATGAGTGTGAAATCCAATTCCTTTGACTTGATTCCAGTGAAGATACAAAAATTTTCATCAACACATCTTCATGTAGAAAATTTAATCTTAAAGCATACTTCATATAATTAATGACATGGGTGACTACTCGAGCTAGATCGCCATTGAATTTAGTGCAACTTTCCCTCCACTCTATATGGAAATGATTTGGATATCCGGGGATATTTTGAATATCAATGGAAGGGTACACCTTATGGAATTCCGATGGTAAGTCCCATGAGGCCATGGTTCCATTACTTAATGTAACACCTCAATGGAGTAGCCAGATGAACTTTATGAAAATAACATCAAGGGTGGAAGGGGGAACATCCTTCAAGTGGAGTCGCCAAGCAAGCCAGGGGTAAAGGATTTGGGATATCTTTCCAAAGTGTCATTAGGGTTCGAAAGAGGATTCAAAATCCTCCCTGAAAATGGCACCAAAATGTTATCACACAATTTGTAGGTTGGGAAAAGCGTAACCCAATCCACAAGATGGACAAAAATAAGGGAAAACCTACCCATTGTCACCTCATATAGGTATTCTCGTCACTTTAGAGGTGAAGTGATCACCTCAACGAGGGAATCTCAGGTGACCCTAGGGGGAAATGACACAGAAAGTGAGATGATGAGATGAATTCCCCTATAGGTCAAGTTTCTATATGGAATATGGCTTTGATGGCATGTCTCATAAGTGGTTTATGGTTTCCAAGTCTTTGAGTACCTGTGGAAAAAAAATTTACCTACCCGAGACACAAGAAAAAACAACTGTACGAGGTATATGTTAGGTGGAAAATAAAGTTAAGCTTGTTGTTCCTATTTGCGGTAGTCAAAAGATATGTATATCAGAAATTAAATAGTTGTTAGATCTGGTAAACAAATGTTAAAATTCTAACAAATGATGCAAGAGGTAAGCTTTCTAAACAATAGTATAACTCAAAGTAATAATGCATAAATTTTAGCATCAATGTAAGATTGTTATAGATAAGTATTGCAGAGATGTATTTTCAGACTTATGGATGTAGCAAAAAAAAATTTACAACAGAAAAATAAGCCACCAAAACTTGCGAAGAATCTACCCAAAAGATGTGCTAGGACTAGTAAATTATGTTGGCAAACTATTAGCAAATTTTGATGGTTTAATTGTGAGTTATTTAGATATTTGTTTCGGGTTTTCTGCAGCCCTAATGGCTGTAGCATTAAAATTATTAAATAATAAAATTTATTGGCTAAAAGAGGACACCCTTAGGGCACAATAAATCTTATAACATGTACAAAATAATCCAACTTGAACAAATCCAATATCTCTCAGAATCATGTTTACCAATGCAAACAATTTATTTCTCCAATGCAATAAAAGATTTCTTCCTTGCCAAATGGGTTGTGGAGTCTTCTTGTATTAGGTTAGAACAACTAAATATCAAGGGGTATAATCCCATTTACTCCCTTGATATAGAAACCCTAACAAGGTAAATTCCAGGAGGGTGTAAACACTTTTACTCCTCCAAGCAACCTTTGCAATAGCCTTTTCAACAAACGATAATGATAAAATTTGATGGAGGTTGTAAACATTTATACTCCTCCAAGGATCTATAAACTTGGTGGAGGTTGTAAATATTTATACTCCTCCAAGGATATATCCAATAGAAAGCATGGAACAAGAAATAAAAGTAACAAAGTGCATATTTTTCTTACCAATTCTAAGAAATGCCAAGATAATACCCTAGTTACTAAGCAATTTTCATCACCAAAGCAAAGACAAAGAGCCTCCAAGAGTAGTGCACCACTTCACTTAATTAGACAAGATAAAACCATATTACAAGAGAAAACCATATCACAAGAGAGAGAGAGAGAGAGAGAGAGAGTGAATTTTCCCAAGAGGGGCACAAATTTCAACCAAATATCCTCTCACAAGAGAGAGAGTTATATCAAAATGAAATAGATTTGATCTCTATTTATACAAAATGTTCTAAAACATGTTTGTCCAAAAAACTTAGGGTAAAACACAAGATAAGGGGTCAAAATCCCTTATCTTTCCCCTTTACAAAAATAATATTATTTAATTCATACTTTGTACCTAAAATAAACCCTAAAAACATCATGTCACCCTCTTTATGGGAAAATTTTGGCACTTTTGGTCAATTCGTTGTGTTGGAGAAGGAAAGTATAGGCCTCCAAAGGCCAATAGTATTTAACCAATATGTTTCTCCCACGATCCATGGGCCTCTTCCTTCAAAACAATGCCAATTTTCCATCATTACCACCAAACGCTAGCCCTAGGTGATGTCAAGCCCCCAAAAGGTGACGCTTTGCCCGTTTCAATCAAGTCGTTTGATATGCAGGGGGTGGGAAAGATCCTACAAGGTGTCCTCTAGGCCTCCAAAGGAATGTAATAATCATCTAGAGTGTGGTCCTTTGGCATTCAACCTATGGGCTTCAAGACCCATGGAAGACCAAACTAGGCTTATTCTTCCAAAATTGCCCACCAACTAGGTCCTGCAAAGACAAATGGATACTCCCTCAAAGGATATCAAGTCAAATGCATCATGATGAGTAAATTAAATCAATAAAATACTCATCTAAGCATATAAACCACCTCATCAAGATAGACCAATGCTCAAAGACCCTATGCAATTTTCCAAGTTTAGGTATGGGAGGATTGACAAAATGACCTATTGAGTGAATCGTACCACAAGTTTATGGGTGTTTTCCGGGGGGACCTCCTTCTAAGTCATGTGGATGAGGTGTCATGGATGGGGGCAATAATTTTTGGCATGGGGTTCATGAAATACAATGGGTTGTAGTGTCTCATTTATGGGTGCCTTTGTAGAGGGTGTGTTACACCTTTGTTTTCAATGCAACTTTTTTCCAAGCCCATTTATTGTCTTTTATTCTTTTAAGTTGTTTCCAGGTGGAAGCCAAGGGGGGGCTTATACCTAAGAATGAAAAATTGTGCCCAACTTGAATCTACCCTGGTTACATCATGCTTCCCCAAGTAGAGAACATGTGTGGGGTTTCTACCTAAGCATTAAAAATAGTGCCCACACATGCTCCACCTTGGTTTCCATTTTGTTATTAGTTATTATTTTTATGGGTCCCGCTAGTTTCTTATGAGAAACATTTCATTGTCCTTGGGATCCCTGGGTGAGCATCTAGAAGATTCATTATTGGATTTTATATTTGTTCAACTACAAGCCTATAGGCCTTCAGCCCCTTCTTCCCATGAAATGAGGGACAACCCCCTCTTGGTTAGTACACCTGAAAATCCCAAAACGTAAAGAGATGAGGGGATGAAGTGTGGAAAGTGACAAGTATGGTTTGGAATGGCATGATGACTCATAAAGAGGACCTCCCAGTAGAAAACCTATCCCCAAGGGTGACCCACTTACTAGGGTGCAATGTCAACAACCAAAGTGAAATAGGGAAAACAACATAATGTCCAAGAAAATGTTACATAATCAAAAGTAGCAATAGATGAAACAAACTCAAATGCCTCAAATATTGAAATGACACTCACCATAATACATGGCTTGTACCTCATGGATAAATACCCAATGTCTTTCAGAAGTCAATTGATGTGGTGGATATCGTCGTGATGAACTTGGAGCTATGGTGGTGAGGTGGGTCTCTGCCTGTGGAAGTGGAAAATGTTGGTCAATTTATCTCTCAGTACTCCATGTCTATAACCTGAGGGCCTCAAGACATCATATCCTTAGTTATCCCTAGTAGTTGGGGATAATAGTGCCCTCGGCGATGTGCGAGAGGATTGACGGGCCCAACAAAGTCTATTGCCCATTTTTCAAAGGGATTAAGTGGAGTTACAGGGAAGATTGGGAGCTCATCTATGTGGTAGGGATTACCCACATGTTGACATATATCGCAACATTTGCAGTAGTCTTTAGAGTCTACAAAGAGAGAGGGCCACCAAATCCCTACACGTAGGACGTTGCACATAGTATCCTTACTGACATTGTGGCCTCCAACAATACATTCATGCGCTTCATATACGAGGGACTCTCATTCATGTTCTAAAGCACATCAATGTAGGATTCCATATGTGCCCAATTTATACAATTGTCAAGCAATCAACTGATAATCAACACTACCGGTCACCAGGTGCCTACGTTGTGCATGAGTATATTCGTTAGAATTATGTTATTTCATCTAATTGATCAGGTATAGCTTCAAATCAGAAGATATTTTCATCTGAGAGTTCATCATCGAGGTTCTTAGCAGCTTCCCCAGTCTGAATCCGCGACAGATGATCCAGTCCAACATTGTGTTTTCGCATCTTAACAAGAACTTCAAAGTCAAATTCTTGAAACAACAACAACCATCGGTAGATTCGGCCACCCAAAACTGTTTTGTTGACTAAATACTTAAGGGTGGAATGATCAGAGAATAATTTGAAAGAGGACCCCAGTAAGTAGTGGTATAATTTTTGCAAGGAATATACCATGGAAAATCCCTTGTGCTCGGTTGTAGTGTAACTCCTTTTGGCATCAAACAAATTTTGGTTGGAAAAATAGACCGGCTGATCAATTTTTCCCTCCCCTGGTTGTGCCAAAATGGTGCCCAATGCAATGGAAGAAGCATCGACGTGGACATGAAAAATATTTTACCAATCAGGGAAAATCAAAATGGGCACAGGAACTAGATTTTCTTTTAGGGTATCAAAAGGATTATTGGAATTTTGTTGTCCATTCATATTTAATATCCTTTCATAGAAACCTTTCCAATGGAGCCACAATCTAATCATAATTTTGGATGAAATGCATGTAGTATCTTGTATGTCCCAATGTTGCACTCATTTCTTGAACTGAAGTGGGGGCCACCATATCGAAGATGGTGGAAATCTTATTCAGGTCCAAGAGAAATCCATATTTGCACATGACGTAGACCAACAACATACTAAAGAGTGTACAAAATATGCATTTCTTCAAATTCACAGAGATCTGTAGTTAGCGGCATTGTTCCGGCAGTAGTCGAGAGCTTGCATATGTTTTTTTCAGAACCTCATCTATGAAGGGTGTCAGGAAAGGATCATGGACATAGGCCATATTCAGACTCCTCATATTGGCAAATATGCTAATTTCCCTGGTATTTTTAGTTTTCATGACAACCATAGGGATAATCCAATCAGATTCCTCCACAAGGACAATGATCCTGGAATCCAATATTCCGTCTAGTTCTTTCCGCACCTTTTCTATGTACTTAGTGTTTAAGCGATAAGGTATTTTCTTAACTGGTTTGGAATCAGGTTTGAGTTGCATCTTCATGGCTCCCAATGATCCGGAAATGCCCTTCATCTCTGAAAATATTCGAGGAAACTGTTGATACTGAGAGGGGGGTGAATCAGTATCAAGTACAATTTAAAATCTTTTTCAACTTATACTTAAACCATTCAACTATATCCAATGAGCAATGAAAAATAGTATAAGAGTTACACCAATACACCATAATACACCATGCACAATATATGAGAAATAATCAATAGTTTATTGTTCAAGGGAAGTAATAACTTCCAAAGGTAGCTACAACTTCCAAATGTAAAGGGAGGGATAAACCTCCAAGAGGAAGATACAATCCTCCAATATCAAGAGATATTTGAACTCTCCATCCTTGCCCCTTCCTTCCACCCAACAATATATGAGAGATAATAAAACTTTACATTAAATCATCACCATCAACCAATCATGACATAGAACCTAATAATGCTTCCTAAGACTTCTTCAATTTATGCAATTCTTCAATTCTTGGAGTACTCTGATCCTGTAGATAATATTACTCAATGTATTCTCTGAAACTCCTCCAATTTTCTCTCCTTGAATCCTCCCCAAAAAGAGGTTATAGAAAGAATGGTAGACTTTATTCAATTCTGGTCTGTTCAGAATACCCAACTTGTACAGCATGCCCCACACTCAATATTTAACATCCGATTCTGAAACTTGCACACAAGAAACTACGGCCTGTACTCTTTCCAATGGAAGTGGTCCCACTACATTTGGATTATGTATGAAATAGTTATGACTGTTTCACCCGGAACACCTGTTTATTGACTAGCTTCAGGACTGGTCACAAACCCTATCTTCTATATTATAGAAAATCAAGAGCTAAACATTTTACCAGAGTTACCTTGATATGTCTTCTCAATACCATAGAGATTTCACCATCTGAATCATTCTAGAAAAAAAGTTATAGCAAAAATGGTAAGATGACCTGAAAATAACATACCTTAGAACACATCACCAAAAGACTATATCCTCCCTTGAAATCCGGCCTTCTTTTCTTCTTATTACCTCGGAAATTCGACTTGTATCAAATGAATGTATAATGATGTTTATTTATACCATTTATGTCACTTCCTTTTAAAATTAGGGCCGACCTGACACTTTCTTATTTTGTAATTACTTTTTTTAATTATTTTCAGGGCCTACATGTACTTCCTTCTTCAATTGACTTTGTCATCTTCAAAAATTCATTTCTCCTCAACCATTAGGATCCACGTGACATGCCACATACCACCGGAAATAGCATGATGTATACTATCCATTCATGTGTGTTGTATATTCATGTGCATTGTCCTTCATGTCCAAATACCTTTATCAATCTTGCGTTCCAAAACCCATGACTAGGGTTGACATCAATAACAACAACCAATCTTCCAACAATCTCCCCCTTTGTCATTGATGGCAACACTCATGC
>JASDQU010244670.1:23185-56801 GCA_032191745.1 Picea mariana
TAATTTACTGCAAATTTTACCATCAAAAGCATCAAATATTTATGGGAGATGAAGCATTAAACAAGTAGATATTTCCCAAGCACTTAAGCACAAAATTTGATGGTGAATTAGGGATTATAGATATTGTTTTCAAAGATGTATTAAGGAATCCAATTGGCTGCAGCAAACAAATGCTATAGAAACAAGATATAACCACTAACATCGACAAGTAAACCACCCAAAATTTTTCCAATAACAAGTAGATTGATAACCAAGTCTTACAAGTAAATTTCAGTGGTAGATTAGTGAGTTATGAGAGTTTTTAAGAGTGTTTTTTTGCAGCCCCAATGGCTTTATATTTTAGTTAACCACGACAAGAGAATCACTAGGCTAACCTAGATGCCTTAGTGGTTCAATTAAGCTTGCAATACCAAGAAAATATTCCACTTTAGACAAAATCAATATCTCTAAAATTTATGCCTACCAATGCAAGCATTTTATTTCTCCAATGAAAAATTAGATTAATTCCTAGTCTATTGGGTTATGGGATCTTGGATGTAAGAGTTAGGATTAATACTTCTCTAGGGGTGTAACCCTCTTAGTCCCTAGAGCAAGCAAGTCGAACTAGGTAAATATAGGAGGGTGTAACCCACTTACGCCTCCTAGAAACCTTGTTAGAAATGGATTATCTAATAAAAAATTAGATGAACTTAGTGGAGGGTGTATCCCACATACTACTACAAGGGTTCTAGAGAAGAACAAAGATGAAACATGAAGAAATTTGCGAACAATTACAAAATACTCCTTACTAATTCCACAAAATAGCAAGACAAAACCCTTATTTACCAAGATATTTCATCAATATTCCAAAGACAAACCTCCATGAATATAGTGCACCACTTTAGATTCCAAAATATACAAGTAAGCATCCAAAAAATTACACAAGAGAGAGAACTTGATTTTCCCAAAGAGGGAGAAAATTTCAACCAATATGTAATTCTCAAGTGAGAAAGTTATGTCCAAAATAAAATGAATTAGGTCTCTATTTATACAAGACCTCAAAAAAATGTTTTTCCACATAATTTTAGGGTAAAACACAATTTAAGGAGTAAGACCTCCTTTACTTTTCCCATTTACAACAACAATTTAATTTTTGCACAAAATTAAAAAAAAAACCTAAATGTGACATCACACCCTAGGAGGGTGACGTCTTAGCACTTATAGAAAGTTGTTGGTATTGGAGAGGAAATTGCTACACCTTCAGAGACCATGTGTCATCATGTCAAACCTTACTTCCTTCATCACTTGTTCCAAATGATTATCAATCATCACCACCACCATCTAACCCTATCCCTAGGGTAACTTCAAGCTCCAAGGTGTAGCGCATGGCCTCCAAAAACAAGTTGTTGGGATGGACAAGGGCTAGGAAAGGCCCTCCAAGGTGTATTCTCTTGCATCCAAAGGAAACTTCCATATTTTGTCTACTCCCATGGTGTGGTAATGGCATCTAACTTGTGGGATTCAATCCCCAATGAATGCCCAAGCTAGGCTTGTTCCTCCAAAATTTCCAACAAACAAGGTTCGACAAAGACAAATGAATGCACCATCCAAGGGTATCAAGTCAAATATATCATATCAAGTAAAATAACACATAATAAAAAATCCAATTAAACATGTGTACCAAATCTACATTTTAAAATAAAACAAGTGCTCAAAGACCCTATGCAATTGACCAAATTTATACATGGGAGGGGTGTCACAATGCCCTATTGGGTGACTCAATTCCTCAAGTAGGGGATGCTTCCAAGGGTGATCCTCTCTATTTTATGTAATGGATATGATATGGACAGGGTTAAACTTCTACTTTTTTGGGGTTTCATGACATACAAGGGCTTGTATTTTCTCATTTATGGGCACCTTTGTTGAGGCCTAGCCACATCCATTTATATATTTTTTTCCTTGAAGAAACTTTTTCCAATCCCTTAGTTATTTAACCATTCATTTTGTATTTTTCACCAACTTGAAGACATGTGTGGGACTTCTACATAAGCAATAACAACATTTCCCACACATACTCTACCTTGGTTAACATGTTTTTTTATGAATACCTTCTAGGTTGAATTCAACAAGGAGAACTAAAAAGGAAATGCATAACCCACAATGGCTCTACCCTGAAAGGTGATCATTGATTAATTAATTGTTATTATGGGTCCCTTAAGTTTCTTATGAGAATCATTTCATTTCTCTCAGGATCCTAGAGAAAACTTCTATTGCATGATTTTTCTTTCTAGAGCACCTTCTATCCCATTGGGCCCTTCTTCCCATGAAATGAGGTACATTCCCTTCTTGGGTCATAAATGCCAGATAACCTAAAATATAGGGACTATGGAGGGGAATAAGTGATGGAAGATGGGAATTATGAGTGGGGATGGTATGATAACCCTTTGTGGAAACCCCCAGTTGCAAACCTTTCCCTAAGGGTGGCCACTTACTAGGAAACTATGACACTTGCCAAGGTGAAATAAGGTTAGAAGCATAATTTCCAAGAAAATGTTTGATAATCAAGAGAAGTTTCAATGCAACATATTTAAATGCCTCAAGTATTAAGGTGACACTTACCACAATGGTGACGACCACCCCCTTCTCTCTCATTAAATAGGGGCCATCACGACCTCCCAGTCTAGGATTGTTCCATTCGTTGAACTAAATGGTTTGTCGGCTCATGGTGGAACCAATTTCAACTTGAAACAGGCCCTTTCTACTTCCTCAACACTTGCGATGTGGCACCTGCAGACCCTCTACTTGTTCTTTTAACTCTTACACCAATGGGTGCTAGCTCTCGATGCTAGATTTCCTTATTGATGTGACCACAGACTATGAATGTGGGACAATTCCCTTCGTGACCCCATGCTTTAGGAATTTCATGAGCTTCTTCCTCTTTTTCCCGATCCTTGTATCAGTGAATTCTCCAGGACCAGATCTATGGTCCAAGTTCCTCCCGCAATCAATGGTCATGATCACTTTGAGAGTTCAAACTTCGTGAGTCCTCTCTTCTCCCAACTCTACCTTTCCTGATTTTCAAATCAGCGATGTATTGATCCAAATCCATGTGTCCTTTCTCGATGAACGATGAAGATTTACTTCGGCTCTCAACTCTTTGGGTGTTCTCCTCTTGTCTTCTTCTTAAGGGTTCCTCCTCCGAAATGCACGGATCTCTGCCATGTGCTCCTCCAAATCCAATGGTCTAGATTTGAATCACTCTTCACGACTTCGCGAAGATCTGTGTTTTCTCTCGACGAACCTTCCGAAGCTCCTGCTCCCAAACTTCTTGATCTTCTGCCAACTGTCCCCTCTAACGATGGATGATTTTACTATCTTCAGGAATTTGGCGAGTCCTAAAATTCTTTGCACACTTAACGCAATTTCACATTTTGAGACTTAGGCTATTCTCAAATCCTTTCTGCACTCCTTGAAGACTTCTGCGCAGAATCTTCTGCGAATTTTCTCTGGTTGAAAACCTCCAAGGTTCCCCATTCCTTTATGTCCTCCAATGGACTTCTTATTTTCCTCTCAGCAGTCTCTCGCTTTGCTTCCTGAGCTTGTAAGATGACCTCACAATACCTTCGGCACACTCCTTGCGCTTGGCTCAGTTCTTCAATGGATTATCCCTCAGCCTTATGGAAAGGTTTAAGGCATCTACTTTACTTTGTCGATGCACTCCTTGCAAAGCCTTCCTTCACGAGAATGTTCAGCAATTTTGGGGTTCTCCAACACCTTCAAACATGTTGCTTCTGTGTACTCTCACACTAACTCGATGCCCTCCTGGAAGAGTGTTTCAGAGTGTTTAGTAACTCTGAACTGTGCTTCTTCCCACATAGTCTTTCTTTTCAAGGAACTTAACTGCCTTGAAATTTCTCCCCGAGTCTGTAAATTAATCTGATGTGCCCTCTTGACAACTTCTCTTCTGACTCCATTGAGTTCAAACACACACTCCTTGCATCATATTACAAAGTTTCCAATCTCTGTCACACACTCCTTTCCCTTATCCTAGAGAACTATACTTCACACTCGCAGATAAAAACTGTATCTCTATCCCTACAGACTATTTCTAACATTCATCTACAATTCAAAAACATGTAAAAGACATTCATAACACAACATCCATTACATAGAAATATAAAACAAGAAAAATTGTCATTTTCTATTAATGGTGGAATGTCAAATTACAATAGTGGAGTCTGATATGCAACTGAGTCTCGACTCTCTCCCCTTAGAACCAACCTACTACTTGGAAACAATACAACTATTTATACAAGAGCGGATCAGCAAGCTTCCCTCGCAAGCTAAACTAGTGGTGTCAAATTGCCATTCAAAATGCCTATTGAAAGGGTAAATTACAATGATGGAAATCTGTTCCAAATCAGATGTAGATCCATTCTTCCATAAACCACTTAATGGTGACCTTATCTCTAGCTTGTGCAAAAGAACAATTTGGCTCTTCCAACTTGTCTTCATTCATTTCCTGGATCTCACCTTGGATTCTCGAGGTAAAATGAGAGGGCGGTGCCTCTATTCCATTAAGTGTGCACCATGCATGAAATCTGATTGGCGCATGCTGAAGTGGAGTGATGATTCTGCATCATACTCCATGGCTACGAAAATCATGAGCTCCTACTCATGAGATTTCTAGCGTGGTTGAAATCCTCCTGGATCCCAAACTTTCTCTTGGAGCCATCTCTTGGCTCCTCTTCTTCGCTGCTTTTGCTCCAGCATCATCCCCGTTGTTCATGTAGGTTTCCTCCCATTCAGCTTCTCCTCTCTGACTGCTTCCTCTGTCGACTTCAACAACATCTTCCTTACCTCCTCGATCACATTGTACAGCTACTCCATTGGCTGACTTTCCCTCTGTAGACTAGCTTGTTTCATTTTTTCCTTGTTCATGGGTAAATCATGTTGATTTCCCAAGTCATATTCTCCATCTCTTATGACCTTAGCTTGCCACTCTGTTGCATCTTCCACCCCTGCAGACTTCTCTTCACTGAACTATTTTTCAGCTACCCCCTCTGACAGATTGATCCATGTTAATTCCTCGGTTGGTTCTGCTCCATCTTCCTCCAACTGTAACTCCTACCGGTGTATCTCCTCTGGCATGGCTATCTCTCAGTAGCCACCTTCTGGTTCTAGATTTCCCAACCAATCCTCCAGTTCCTTTAACTCCAATTCCCACTGAGTGAGTAACTCAACTGGGAATTCTCCTTCTGTTGGGATAAACATCAGTATTTGTTCCTCTTCTCCCATGACAGTTTCAACTTGTTGTCTTCCTGTCACATCTGCAACATCTATGCTATCCTCTCCTCAACTTCTTGGTAGGAATATCTCAACTCCTCCAATGATTAGAATTCTCCCCTAATCCTTCTCTTTGATGGTGGAAGTTTGCAACTTCTCATCATCTTCATTCACATGGTTCGCAGCTCCGCAAGAATCTCCATCTGAGTGAGGTATTCCTTCTGCCTCCTCTCCGTCTATCAACATCCTCTGACGTGAACTCTCAAATAATATCATCTCTTCATCCTTTCTCACCTAGAAATATAGGATGTCTCCTATGCCCACCTGGTAGTCTACGATATCCATCGATCCCTTCTCATTTCCCACCTGGAAACCTATGAGACTCTTTCCAGATCTCTTTCCCTTATGACTGAGGGCTTCAGCATGCCTCAACCACCTTTTTAACCTTTGTTGCTACCTTCTGGACAAAAACTTCTGAACAAGCCATCTGATTGTTCTCCTCAAGGGCCATTCATACCTCTAGTGTGCCTTTGACTCCTGTTGCATCTTGAATGCTATCTCCTCCATCTGTGCTCAAATTTCACTGAGATCCTCTTCCATCTCTGCCTTTCTCTTCTACAAATGGAATTTTCATCGACCATGTTTATGACCTTCAATGGCCATATTCACCTTCTACCTTCCCTACTAGAAATTTTACTGCTCACTATGCAACTAAGATCATCTTCAGCTTCTCCTTCACCTGAAATATACACACAAAAACTTCCTCTGATACCACTTCTGGTGATATTAGACTATGTCCTTTGTCTCCTCCTTCACCGGCTATCTACAGGAGAAATCAAGCTCTCCATTCACCTGTTGTCTACAGATGAAATCAATCCCTCCCTTCACCTTCTATCTATAGGAGAAATCAATCTCTCCCTTCACTTGTTGTCTACAGGATAAATCAATCTCTAATACCACTTCTAGTGACGACCACCCCCTTCTCTCTCATCAAAGAGGGGCCATCGTGACCTCTTGGTCTAGGATCGTTCAAGTCATTGAACTAAATGGTTTGTCAGCTCCTAGTAGAACTAATTTCAACTTGACACATGCCCTTTTTACTTCCTCGGCACCCACGATGTGGCACCTACAGACCCTCTCCTTGTGATTTTAAATATTACACGAATGGGCACTAGCTCTCGATGCTATATTTCCTCATTGATGTGACAATGGACTATGACCATGGGCCAAGTCCCTTCGTGACCCTATGCTTCAGGAATTTCACGATATACTTCCTCCTTTTCTCGATCCCTGATTCGATGAATTATCAAGGACCATATCTACGATCCAACTTCCACTCTCAATCAATGATCGTGATCACTTCATGAGTTCAAAATTCGCGATTCCTCTCTTCTCTTGACTCTACCTTTCCCGATTTTCGAATCGACAATGTACTGATCCAACTCCACTTGTCCTCTCTCAATGGATGGCCAAGATTTAATTCATCTCTCGACTCTTCAAGTGTTCTCCTCCTAGCTTCTTCTTAAGGGTTCCTCCTCTAAAATTCATGGATCTCTGCCACATGCTCCTACAGATCCAGTGGTCTATATTCAAATTTCTCTTTGTGACTTCACAAAGATCCTTGTTTTCTCTCGGTGAACCTTCCAAAGCTCCCGCTCCCACAATTCTCGATCTTCTGCCACCTATCTCCTCCGACGATGGACTATTTCACTACCTTCGAGACTTTGATGAGTCCTAGACTTATTTGCACACTTAGCACAATTTCACTTTTTGAGACTTAAGCTGTTATTGAACCCTTTCAACACTCCTTGCATTCTTCTGTGCAGACTCTTCTGTGAATTTTCTCGGCTTGAAAACCTCCAAGGTTCCCCGTTCCTTTAGTGGGATTCTTATTTCCCTCCTAGCACACTCTCGCTCTACTTCATGAGCTTGTAAGGTGAACTCACAATAGCTTAGGCACACTCCTTACACTTGGCTCAATTCTTCGATGGCTTCTTCCTCGGCCTTATGGAAAGGTTTAAGGCATCTCCTTTCCTTTTTCGATGCACTCCTTGCAAATCCTTCCTTCACCAGAATGTTCAAAAATTATGAGGTTCTCCAACACCTTCAACCGTGTTTCTTATGTGTATGCTCACACTAACTCGATGCCCTCCTGGCAGAGTGTTTCAGAGTGTTCAATAACTTCGAACAATGCTTCTTCCTACATAGTCTTTCATTTCAAGGAAATTAACCACCTTGAAATTTCTCCCTGAGTTTGTAAATTAATCTGGTGTGCCCTCTTGGCAACTTCTCTTTTGATTCCACTGAGTTTAGACACACAATTATTGTGTCATCTTATAGAGTTTCCAATATCTTTCACACACTCCTTGCACTTAGCCTAGAGAACCAAAATTAACTCAACACACTCTGGGATAGAAAACTATATCTCTATCCATACAGATGATTTCTAACATCCATCTACAATTCAAAAACATGTAAAAGACATACATTACACAACATCCATTACACAGAAATATAAAACAAGAAAAACTATCATTTTCTATTAATGGTGGAATATCAAATTATAATAGTGGAGTTCGAGCTACAACTGAGTCTCAAATCTCTCCCCTTACAACCCCTTACAACCAACCTTCTTCTTGGAAACAATACAAATATTTATACAAGAGGGGCTCAATGAGCTTCCCTCACAAGCTAAACTAGTGGTGTCAAATCACCATTCAAAATGCCTATCAAAAGGGAAAATTACAATGATGGAAATCTGTTCCAAATCGGATGCAGATCCATTCTGTCGTCAACCACTTAATGAAGACCTTATCTCCAACTTGTGCGAAATCACAATTTGACTCTTCCATCTTGTCTTCTCTAATTGCCTGGATATCACCTTGGATTCTCGAGGAAAAATGAGAGGGCGGTGCCTCTCCTCCCTTAAATGCACACCATGTGTGAAATATGACTAGTGTGTGCTGAGGTGGAGTGATTCTCCTACATCACATAATACCTCACTCATACCTCATGGAGAAATACCCACCTTCTTCCAAAAAAATGTTTGTCTAGTAGATGTCATATTAATGAACCAAAGATGCATGGTGGTGAAGTGGGTCTTTATCTATGCATGTCGACATCACAAGCCAATCTATGTCTTATAAATGTATGCAACCTGAGGGCCTCGAGACATCATCTCCTTAGTTATCCCTAGAAAATGTGGATAACAACACCAATACTTTTTGCACCCCTAGTAATAATGTTATTATTGAGTGCCCTCTCTTCAGGGATAGGTCGTGGCTTAGAATTAATCAAATTGGTGCCTTGATGCCTTGTGTAATCTTCCCATTTTGTGATCAATTCAAATCAATCCTTAATGGAATGGATGTTGTTTCTACAGTGGTCACACAAAGGTATTTTCAGAATATATCAACCTCTTGTGAGTTGTCCCTATTCATCACAGTTATAATGCCAATATTTCCCTCTTCCACTTGTTTGTCCACCTATAAATCCTCCTCCACCTCTACGACCTCCTTCAATCCCTTGAGGAGATTCATATACCCTAAATATAGACCGATCCAATCTATCTGCAAGAGAATACAGATCTCGACACTACTTGGTAGTGTCAGCAGGTCACCCATAAAATTCACAATAAACTATATTCAGAACATGGGTGTATTTTTTTAGGATTGGGAAATGTTGAGGGGAATTCCCATAAAATTGGAAAATTTCACAATATTCATTATGTTGAATTCCTTGATTCGTTGGGAAGGCATGGTACTATACAAGGCTATTAAATGGCATTGTAGCAGCCACTTGCACAACCCCTCTCGATTATCATACTAGTGGGGGATCCAATGGGCATGGAGGGGGTCCTCCACCCCTCAGTTTGGGACATTCCATCATTTTATGACCCTCAATGTAGTATCCAATACAACATACATGTGGGCAACCTTCTCTAGGAATGGTCATCTCTTGAATCTTGTCAGTTAATGCATAAATATAGCCTTGCAGTTGTGATATTATGGTCATCATGTGGTCTCATCACCCACAATTTTCTAGGATATCCCTCCATCACCTCGATTTTCATATCATGTTCTAAGTCTTCCCCCAAAGTGGCTATCCTCTGCTAGGTTAATGGGATTTGAGTTAATGGTAAAATTCCCTGAATAAACCACTCTTGTTGGTGGGCTTAACAGATACGTTTTTCCCATTTCCCTATCACATCCTTAAATATTCAGTTGTGCTCCCAAGAAGACTCTCCCTCTCTCTATTTAATCTCTTACAACTCAGAGAGAGCCGGTTTCTCTGACTTTGGTAAGAGGAATTCATTTATAAATCTTTGTTTCACTTGGGGTAGGGATAAATCCTATCCTTGATTATTTCCCGACTCAATGGACTTCATGTACCATTTTAATGCTCGAGCCCTCAATGCGGTATGAAACTCAACTATTTTATTTGCATCCATAGTTTTGCAAGACCTCCATGTGGATTCAAAAAGAAGCCAATGATTTTCTACATCTTCATCTCTTTTGCCCCAAAATTTTGGGTATCGGGTAAGAGACCCTACGTTTTGATGCACCATTGATGGACTAGGATATCCTATTAAAATAAATCATAAGGGTATTGTTTGTGATATAACTAAACCATTCACCACATGACTGATACTACTACCATTTCAACTTACTAGAGTTGGAGGACTAGAATTAATAGAAACTACTAAATAATTTGGTGTAGAGTTTACTAGATTTGAAGATGGCACTGAGGGGTTGGGTGATTCAAGGTTGGTTCCTCTATCTCCTAAATGAAATTCTTGGACTTGGGTTATTGTATGAGTGTGCAATACTATATTAGTTTCTTGATGTGCTCCAACATCTCTTGGTGTTGTGGTATATGACTCTCCCTCACTTCCTTCATAGGTTATGGATTATTATTTTTCCTTAGGGGTGGAATATTTATTGATTGTTTCTTTTAACTTCACCACTTCCTATCTACTTCCTCTAGAATTTTCATCTTTCTCTCCAAATCTCTCTTTCGTCTATTGACTGGCCATCCCTCCACGCATCTGCATTTCCCACAACATCTCTAACTCTCTTTTAAAACTACTCTTGAATTCGATCTCCTTCTGTGACTGATCATACCTCTTCATAAAATTTATCATCTATTTTCACCACCTCCTTCCAATCACCACAACCCTTTTCATATCTCGTTCATATCTAGAACTTTTCTCATGATGACTCCCCATACCTCAAGAACTTTCGTAACCTAATTCATGGACCCTTGCTTCAATTACCCACTCCACAGGCGTCGAGGTTTACATTTCCATTTCAACCAAAGGAACAAGAAACATTCCCTCTTCCACTAACAAAATCTTAATCCATAGTGGTATTTATCATAGCAATATTCCTCGGGATACCTTTTAGAAAACTACTTCTTCCCTTGAGAAAGATTGGTAGTTCTTTGTGGAAAATTCAATAATGTATCCCTCTAAAGTAGTCTATACCCATAAATCCACAACATAAGAAATATGATGATCCAACCTATGAAGAGATGCTAATTATTCAATGATCCAACTATATCATCTCTTGAATCGATCTTTGAATTATAATGCTTCTTACAATTAGTCGAGACACTGAAATACCTCTTCTAGGAATATGATTCAGAAGATTTTGTACTGCTCGCTCAGAGGTTCTGAATAAAAGGCAACATTCTTCACAACCTCAAATTTCTTTCTCTGTAACTCATCTATTGGATTACCGAGAGGGGGGTGAATCGGTAATGAGAAATTTATACCACTTTTAACCACAATTTATATTCATTTAACTTATTCAACCATGTTCATCATTTCATCATCAATATATTATTGTATCATAAACATTAACATACGTCAATGCATGATAAACAATAATACAAACATCCACACAATACACATTACACCAATATTTACGTGGAAACCCAATGCGGGAGAAAACCACATAATTTTTTCTTATATGTAAAATAATTACATTGAAGGAAGCACGAAATTCTGATTCTCCACCTCCAATTGGAAGGAGGATCCAAACCCCTAGTTTCTCAGGCTCCAACCTGAAGGAAGATACAACTCCCTAAATTATCTGGCTCCAACCAGAAGGAATCTACAACCCCCTATGTTCTTTGGCTATAACTGGAAGGTGGCTACAACCACCTATTTCTTAGGCTCCACCCTGAAGGAAGATTAAACTCCCTAATTCTCTGGCACAAATCAAAAGTAGGATACAACCCCCTTTCCTTGCCTTGTCCCGCCGCCTTGAAATATAAATTCCAAATGTAAACAACCTATCAATTTCATTGAATCAATCAATGCCATTCTCACTCTATCATTGTCAACCTATAACTTGTCAACCTGTCCAACCTATCACTGTCACAACAACCAGTACCATGCATCAATAATGCATCAACCTATACCTCAACATGTACCATCAACAAGTACATCAACCATGCACCAAACATATATCTCAACATGTACCATCATCAAGTTCATAAACCATGCACCAAACCTATACAAATAACTTGTCACAACATGTCAGAAGAACCTGTCACAACAACTTATCTCATCAATCTCATCAACCAAATAATATATACTCACCAAGATGAATCACCAAGAAAAATATGCATAGTATCACCAAGATGTGCGACAATCAAGACTACTCACAAACATCAATAATATGTACCTCAATCAATATTTGCTTCTAAAAGTATACTGATACATGTATGCCACATCACCCACAAACCATGTGTCAACAATACTACTATCATGTACCAATTGTGTATCAACTATATATCAAACTATGAATCATCAAGTTGTACCAACATCACCATATAATACACCTCATTTATGTTCCAACTCATCAAATATATGTCTCAACATGTACCTCAACCATATACCAAATACATATGCCAATATAACCAACAAGATTTCTCTAGCAATACATTACAATATCCATAGTTCAAATACCATAAACCCTCACATCAAACCATGTGCCAAACTTTACTCTTGTGTAGCCTCAAGTGTGTACCAATCATATACCAAGAACACTGAAAAATCCTCTCACAATGTACCATAAGATATGTCAATAAAAATAAGACATGCACCAATAATCAAATTTGCCTCAAAACATTCATTACAACAACGTCTACGCAGCGAATAGTGCCTCTAAACATGTATCAAGGATGTGCCTCAATAGATAAATGATATACCTCTAGCTAGAATCACATAATCATGACATACCTCATAAACAAAGTGTCATAACCTCACTGATAAAGTACTTAGCATGACCAACAAAATACCTTAACAAAAATGACTCAATCCACACACTGAGGGTTTGTACCATGTATCCAAGATATGCCTCAAGCTTATAAACCAAAACTAAAACATATAAAATCATCATACACCCTTCAAAACACACATAAAATCATACCTGTAGCTCTATCACTGACATGGAACATCAGATCTCAGATGTCCATACCTTACTTAGCTTATGTAGCCTGTTCCTAGCCTTTTTCCCAAATTTACCAGTGCCTCAATTGTTGCACACTAGTTGACCCATGAGGATGCCTCGCTAGACACCTATAGGTTGACAAACGAGGAACTCAATAATTATATTTTTTCATAAACCCTTTCCCTCTGCAGATCTGAAACTTTGTCATCAAACTATGTTCGCTTCCTCAACTTTGTGCAACCTCAAATTTGTCAATTATACATGTTAATAAACTTTCACAAAATAGATATTCAACTAAGTTCAATAGGTTCTAATGTGAGTCAATTTATCTCTTTTTTATACTCTCCAAGTGGATTCCTTTAGGGGTTATCTTCTAATTGTTTTACCTAACTTCCCTCTTTTAGGGATAACCCACTTTGAACTACTTTAGGCACTTGCAACTACTTTATCCACAATTAGTAAACTCACCACTTGTTGTTGCAACTAATTTATTTTTAATTATTTTCTTATTGAAACAACTTTACCCATGATTAACTCCTAGTTACAACCAATTTGACTAGTAAACTTCTTCTAGGAGCTTCTAGAATAATTGACTTCATTGACCTTCTAGGGGCTTATAGATAACTCAAAGGGGTTCTCCAACTTCACAAAGCCATAATTACCTAACCGTGAGGAGTTATCTAATATACCACATATCACCATAAATGTCACGACATGTACTATCCATAAAAATAGTCTCACTTACAGAAACATGAATATTCATATCTTAATTCCTCAATCAAAATCACGTTCCTTAACCACACCTCTGGGGATACCAAAATGTGATACCGAACATACTCAAGGGTTTACATCAATACCTAAGGGTTGACATCAATATACAATATCACTCTCCAAGGGTTGACATCAATGAAAACCAAATATCCAAACCAAATTTCCATCAACCTAAACCAACTTTCCAACATCAACTTCTTGTTGTATAAACTCATCGGACCTTATTTTTCACCAATTCTCAATATATGACTTGAATATGAAATGTTTCATCCTATAAAAACTCACTTAAAATCCAGGTTTCCACAAAGGAGCCATTTTTTGGTGAAAAATTGGATATAGGGGTTTTCAGAAGTTACCAACAAAGATATCGATGTAGCCTAGTAGTCCACAAGGGAAGGAGGTCTCACCCAAAGTGTAGTCGAGACTTGTGTGTGATAAAGTGAGTCAGCGAGGACACATCATCATATATAATGCTACAAAAAGAAGATTCATACTTCAATGTGAACATATTATATCATTAGAAGTGTAAACTAGTATATGCATATGATAATCCAAGTTATGTAGCATAAATACAAGTCCATACATACAATATACTCATGAATAACGTTGGAATTCTAAATACATAGAATGAAAGTATTGGTGCAATATAGAAATTATAAAATCATGCACAACATAACACAATTTCAGGGCCCAAATAGTCTTTTATATCACCCATAGCTCAAACTCATCATACAAGAATTACATCCAACATTTTAATATCTTTACAACACAATTTGTATCTCGATACTCATTACATACTCGATTAGTAATACAAAAGCATAGTGTATCCCCTCAAAACCCTTTACAAAAACTTATTACAACAGACTCAATACCAACAGTAATAATAGCTCACAATAATACAACAATATCTCAAAATAACTGATCAACTAATCCATTAGGCAACCCTTTCCCATTACATATTTCCCAATTTGTATCATTTCCTTGGGTGATTCTTGATTTCAGTGTTATGCTTTCTTCATTTTTCTTTTGCTACTTTCCCTCTTTCTCTTTTCCCGTGCTCGAAGTTTCTGAGTATTTATGATTACTCCTCCAACTAGCGTATGATTTGGATTCATTGTTGGCATGCTGGTAGTTAACTTTCCACTTATCTGTAATTTTCTCTGCCACTTATAGTCTTCCTCTATGTTGTTTCACTTTGCTGCAAAACTTTGACCTTTCCGCAAAATCATGTCCTCTTCTTAAACAGAGCGCCCAAAAAAACCTTCATTTAGGGTTCTTATTAGAATGTTTCTTTCTTGAGGAAATGGGTTAAAATTCCATGAGAGTAAAGTGGAAACCCCTACAAGAAGACCTAGTGAAATACTACAGGATTGCTAAGTCCAGAGACATTCCTTAACTCGTTCAAACCCCTATGTAAACTGGAGAAAACAATAGTTGTTGATCCAGAGTGGAGAATCGATGTCAACCATTCATGGAGGAACTAAGAATTTGGGATAACTATTGTAATAGGCCCTCAAAGGAATCATTTGATCCTGTTTGGAAATGGTTTTGATGTCTTGGTTTTGTGATTTATCCTTACCTATTATAGAGTGGAAGAGGAGTAATTGGGACTCCAAACCACTAGAGTTTACAAGACCCTTTCCTTTATGTTTCTTCCCTAGTTTCTTGATGCCCGATTAAAAAAGGTTCCAAGAAGGTTTTTTGTCCATTTTCCCTTTGCAAAAGTTGAGTGGAAGGAGGTTTATGGAACGTTCCTATTACTTCAGAGTGATGCAATTTGGACCAGGTGCCATCTAGTTTAGCCAATAGGAAGTGGACATGTATCATAACTTGAGTTGATAGACCAAGGAATGGGTATGTGGCCTTTATGGGTCCTTGAGCCACAGATAGATCCTAGTCATAAAATATGTGGGATCATAGATTTTAGCTATTTATATCTTAGATAAGATCAGGAGATATTCGTCACACTATATAAATAGACCACCAGATGAGTTGAGATCTTTTTTCAAGGGCCTTGGTGAAGCCCAAGAGTTTGGTGCCCAATGGGGTGAGGAACATGGTGCGGTTGTCCTGGCGCCTTGTGGGGTCAGGTTCCTCATGGGTTGAGGTGATCTTTGGGTGTGTTTTATCAATTGGTGTATGCCTCCATGGATCATACCAGTGGATAAATAACAAATGGGAGGGCCTTTGGTCATGTCATATGTGGGGATCCATGAGATCCTGATGCATGGTTGGGAATGGAATCTCCTCCCATCATTTGTGTAAATTTTCTTATCATTTATTGTCTAAGGTGTGACATGTTGAAGGGTTTACATGTCCTTAAACATCAATCCACATAGAATGGTATGAGAAACATGGAGCCACGTGGGTTCCAAGTAGATATGGAGAAAGAAGGCATGAGAAATCAAATTGTCATAAGTTTCAATTTTGAACTTGGTTTTGAGTATGGTTACAATCGTCGAAAATCTCTTGAAGAGAAGAAATAGATTATGAGATTAGAATCAAATTTAGAGGGGTGATTAAGAAAGGTGGTTTGAGAAAATAAGAGAGGAAATTTTTACACCCCACCAGCCTAAGAGAGTTTAAGGGGTTAGGTTTGTTACAAAGTGGTACTAGAGTAGAGTTCAAAATCTAGGCCTAGATGGGCCAAAGGTAAACCACATGGATAGGTTTGTATAATTATGAATTGAAAAAATTGATCCTACAATACTTAAGGAACAACACAGAAAGAAAAGTGTATGTGGAAATGAATGAACACATGCCCTAAGAACCTAGAATTAAACATTGGTGAAAACCCTTAGGTGTTGTATGGATTCTAGAGAACGATTGAACTTATTTGATAAGTTGGAATGCTATCTATCAGTATGAGTGCACTGAACCTTTTTCAATTATGATTATTCTTTGCATAAGGGATGAGACCTTTATCGATAATTACTTGTGATTAAGTAATTTATTAAGAGATGCAATGGTTACTCCATTTGGAATTGTAGTGGAAGGGATCTTATAATAGTTATCTGTTTATGGGTAAGTGGGTGAACTTGTGGCCAGAAGGGGTTGTATGGGCCCCATATTTATGAAAGAGGACAACATAATTATGATTATGTCTATGACACCTATCATCTGAATGATTGCAAGCTCTCATTAACGTTGATATTGAGATCAAATAAATGTATATGAATGATATAAAAATGTTCAAGTGGTGCACATGCATGATACACACACACACACATGCTTAAAGGTATTATATGACTACTTGAATAAGTGAATTGCGAAGAAAGAATAGCGTTTATCATTTTCTGGGCAACACTATTAATTAAATAATTTGATCCTAGCTAGAAGGGTCTAATTGTTTTGTTGAATATTGGTTGAGAGGGGGAGGTGTGTACCATTCCCCAGAAAGAGATAGTGTGAAATGTTGAAAAAGGAAATGAAAAAGAATGATTAGTTGTTATGAAAGAAGGAAAAATGATTGTGATTATGCCTTCAAATTTTTATGTAAATGGTTATGAGAAAATCATAAGTTGAAATGATTTTAAATAGATATGCATGTGTGAGTTATAGAGTTGTGTGTGAAGTACATGAAAAGAAAATTGTGAATGAAATATGATAGAATAGATGCACATGCTTTAACATGTGGTTTGAATGTATGTATACCTATATTCCTTATGGAAATTGTAGGTACACAACTGAAATGATGGAGTTGACGCTAACTCATGGGTTGAGATCATTTTAGGTGATAATGGATATGCAACAAGAAATTTGCATGTTGAAGAAACCCCATGTGGGTGGACATTAGAAGGACTCTATAAGGAGAGAAGATATTTTCAAATTAAGGACTGTTGGAAACTAGGCAATGGGTTGTAAAAATCTATTTGAATAAGAATCATGGATTTCATTTAAATATAATACATGTGTGAAAGACATGCAAATGAAGGATAACCATTTTTTATTTCCATATATGGTCAATGTGCATGGATGTATTGTATTGAAATTGAAATTGCAGGTTAACCTTGATGTGTTAGTGTGTTTATGCATTCAGGGAAGGATAACTCTTTGAATGAGGAAAATTCAAGATAGACTTGACTAATATCGCTCAAGAAATGGAGCAGGTAGGCCTGAGAATAGGGCATCGTGAAGAAATAATGTGGATAAAGGGGGAAACCCTTCTCACTCTAAGCTATGATTTGTTTAGCAAATTTGTATGCTTTAAAAGAACATTTGTGAAAGAAAAGGAATTAGTGAATATGTTTGAATGAATAACCTGGCTAAAGACACCATATGCAAATGTTATATAGGTCATGGAAATAGCTCATCCATGCTAACAATTCCAAAATTGAGCAAGAGGAGCTAAAAATGGGAGAATTCCTTGACCCCTTTATTATCATTATTTTTTTTTATCTAGGATAAGGAATTGAGGTGATGTTATGTGTAAATGTTTTAGGCACAAAAATGTTGATGGTTGTATAACAACAAAACAACGGAAATATGTTTATGTTTTCACCTAATGAACACATTGGGGAATAATGTGGTAGACTGTAATTAGATATGCTAGGAAATATATTCTTGTTGAATAGAATATCTTATGCTACATGCATAATGATTTGGCATGGTAGATGATATAATTGTAGTTATAATTTTTGTATGTAGGAAAGATTGGAGTTGTTGAGGGGACAACTACCAATGTTGGACAACCTCGGGGAGAGGATAAATACAAGAAGGGTTTTGTTAAAATATTGAAAAATGTACCTCATGATTCCCCATGTAGCATATAATTGATAAGGTAATACCAAGAATATTGTTGGGAGCCATACAGGTATAAAGTTTTCATGCCAATGTGGCATGATATTTGAAAGGGATTGGGTAAGGATCCCTTCTAAAATATTTTATATTTTAATGATATAATTTTAATGTTGATTGACTATTGTATGTCAGTAATACCCAAGCAGGGTAAGATTCAGGAAAAGTGGGAGGAACCTATGGTAGTCTAAGATGGTTAAAATCCTTGCATGAAATTCATGAATACATGTGTCACGAATGCATTGATTAATTGTGAAAGATTATGAATAGAAGTACTCATAAGCAACATGATGGTTAAATTGAGGAGATTCATGGAAGAAGGAAGGTATTAGACTACCCATTATGGAAGGAAGACCTTACAGTATCCCGATAGAATTTTAGAATTAGTAGAAGAAAGAAATTGGGTGGTCATGAATAATTGGCACCTTGGTTACCATCAAAGATGAGTGCATGGATGCATTTAAGTGAACATTTTAATTTTCATAATTTCATATTATGTTATGTTGACTTGAGTTTATGATTAGCTTGAGGCAGGAGACATACTCTTGTTGTGGCAATAAATGATAGTAAGTAGCCATGGGGTGATAGGTTGGATGAAATTTCCAACCTACCATGGTGGAATGCCTGACATAGATGTGTGGAATTTTGGAGGCAATGCAAAGATGCATTATGTGAATGTTGCTATGGGTAATTGGCACATTGGCTTAATTACATAAGATGTTTGATTGGATAATGGGAATATTGGTATGTTGAAATAACACATGTGTAAGGAATGATAATTCCTTTTATTTCATATCAATAATAGATAAATATGATGCAATTGTTAGTATGTGCAAATTTAAGAATTGTTTGTGAGCCACTGCGAGTGTGCAATAAAAATATAATGTGCATGGAATGCTAACAATCTGTTTGGATGTGTGAAGGTTGAGATTTGTAGGAATATGGACTTGGATATGGAAACAATGTAAGTCCATAAGGAAGGCATATGCCTACTATTGCACATAACCAAGTTGTTATGAGAAGGAAGTATCATACTTGTGGTATCTGAGTTCCTATTAATTGCCACATTGGGTTAATTGCATAAGATGGTTGATTGCATCATGGGAAGATTGGTATGCTGAAATAATGTGTAAGGAATAATAATTCCTTTTATTTCATATCAATAATAGATAAATATGATGCAATTGTTTGTATGTGAATTTTAAGAACTATTTGTGAGCCACTGCAAGTGTGCAATGAAAACGTAATGTGGATGGAATGCTAACAATCTGTTTGGATTTATGAAGGTTGAGATTTGCATGAATATGGTCTTTGATATCGAAGCATAGTAAGTACATAAGAAAGATCGATTCTTATTGTTGCAAAGAGCCAAATTGTTATGAGAAGGAATTTGGATACTTCTAGTATCCGAGTTCCTATTAATTTCCACATTAGCTTAATTGCATAAGAATGTTGATTGCATCATGGGAAGCTTGGTATGCTGAAATAATACATGTGTAAGGAATGATAATTCCTTTTATTTAATATAAATAATAAATAAATATGATGCAATTGTTAGTATGCACAATTTTAAGAACTATTTGTGAGCCACTGAAAGTGTGCAATAAAAACATAATGTGCATGGGATGCTAACGATTTGTTTGGATGTGTGAAGGTTGATATTTGCAGAAAGATGGTATTGGATATGGTAGCAAAGTAATTTCATAAGGAAGGTTGATGCATGTTGTTGCAAAGAGCCAAACCATTATGACAAGGAAGTATCATACTTGTGGTATCTAAGTTCCTATATGGAACATATTTGAAAATGGATAAGTGAAATTTGAAATCCGTGGGTAGCATATTTGAATGAATTTTGACTAAAAATTGATGATAATATCTCACGATTACTATATTTTTGAATGATACAGGTGATATGAAAGATTTGTCCTAGAGGGATAGATGAAGGTTTTTGAGCTGGAAAAGCATGGAATAGAAATGAAATATTTATGCATGAATTTTTTTTTAATATGCATGTTGTTTGATGATTGTTGTAGGCATACTACTGAAATGCTAGAAGTTTGGGAGAATATCGGGCCGAGGAGAGGAAGACATTGTTGAAGTGGATTGAAGATGAAGGCATGGCAAGTGTTGTTGAGATTCAAAGAACACCGAGGATGGTGTTCATTTTGAAGGGGTGGCAGAATGTAAAACCTCATTTTCCTCGAGACTATAATCATATTTAATAATTCATGTATTGTGATTAATGAAGCATGTAATTGTGACTATGATTCATGAAAACACAAGACAGTTGACTGATAGTGAAGCCTTGAAGTACTAGCCATGATAACACGAGTGGGACTAGTGAGGTAGAATTGGGAAGTTTTAATGTGGACAAATAGAAAGCTTTCCCAAAAATCCAATATGCACTTACATGAATTGAATGCATTAACCTATCCAAAAGTACCATGTTTACCTTGACCACAAGGAACTTTTTAATCACATGAAAAATGGATGGTTGGAGTAGTTATAACTGCCTTTAAAATTGGTACTTGGAGAAGTAAATGGTTGGCTACAACATCAGACAAAAGTACACAATAGATATTTCCCCTTCGACTTGGGAGCTTGACCCTGGAAACTTGATTCTCATAGAAGCAAGTAGGGATCCCAAGGAATGTGGTGGAAGAGGGAAAAATAAACAGAGGATGCGTAGATGAGAAAAAAAGAAACACGCATAGGAAAAATTCACAGGGTGTGCATATGGGCTAAAGACTGAATCCCACACAATAGAACAGAGAATAATCACATACATAGATGAGTTTTAGACTCACAAACAAATGGTGATTAAATGAGTAGAGGAGCTCATGCACATTTCTATGAGTAGCAAATAAGATCTAGAATTTTTTTCTAAAGAAAACAGAAAACTTTCCCAAGAATTGAATGGTCACCCTAGAATAGAGAAGACCCATATCTAGACATGAGAAAAGGAGGGCTGCAATTTGGTGTTGGATAGAAATAAAATGACATTGGTAAGGGGAGGTCATTGAGGAACTATGTAGCAGAGAAGGAAATCCCTTGTGTAGGGGAAATCTAGGTTGGAAGGCACCTGATAAAATCGTGGAGGTCCTGAGCTTAGTAGGAAGATTGAAACAACTATTGTTTCCAGTGGATTGTAGAGTAACCTTCCTGATCCATTCTTTGACGCGTTGAGTCAATTATGAGAGTCCCCTAGTGGTATCATGTCCTGGCATGAGGGTGGATTGTTGTAGAAAGACAAGGTGCATCATAGTATATGGTTGGGTGGAAACATCCTCACCTTCAATTAGTTGGTTGGCTGGAAATAATATTGAATAGATAAGTGTTTTTACTTGCAATGTATCTTGAATGCTTAATAATGGTTATAAATTGTTTCATGTTCATGTTGAAGATTTGAGTTTAATAAATTATTGTTAGAATGTTGGGTTAAATGAAGTTATATAGCCTCCCTTATTTATTAAATGTGTTAACTGTGAAAGTGTATGAGGATGGATAGTGTAGGCCGATAACCCCATATTTTCCCAATTTATGAAATGGAAAGTTTACAAGATATGGAAACCTTTATTTGGGGTTCTTAGTAGAATGTTTCATCTTTCTTTCTTAAGGAAATGGGTTAAAAGTTCTTGGGAGTAAAGATGAAACCCCAACAGGAAGAATTAGTGAAATACTGTGGGACTGCTAAGTCCAAAGATAATCCTTAATCTGTTCAAACCCCTGTGTAAACTAGAGCGAACAATAGTCGTTGATCTAGAGTGGAGGATCGATCATGACAGTTCACAGAGGAACTAATCATTTGGGATAAGTGTTATAATCATTCCTAAAAGGAATCACCGGATCTTGGTTGGAAATGGGTCCACCATCGAGGTTATACGGTATATCCTTACCTGTTATAGAATGGAAGAGGAGTAACCATACCTCCCTACCACCATAGTTTCCAAGACCTTTTCCTTTATGTTTCTTCCCCATTTTCCCAGTTCTTAGTTGGGAAACATTTTGGGAAGGGTTTTGGCTCGATTTCCCTTTGTGATCATTGATCGGAAGGAGGTTTAGGGAACGTACCTATGATGTCAGAGTGACACAAGTTAGACTAGGTTTCATCTAGTTTAGCAAATAGGAAGTGGACATGAGTCAGTGCCTGAGTAGGTGGACCAAGGAATGGGTCTATGGCCTTTACACATCCTTGAGCCATGGTTAGATCCAGTCACTGGATCTATGATCTGAGAGATATTGGACATTGATCACTTATAAAATCTCATGAGTGAGTCACTGCACCACAAAACCAGGCCACCAGACTAGTGGAGAGTTGCTTGCGAGAGTCTTGGCGAAGCTTGAGGTTATTGTGCTTGGTGGGGTGAGGTGCCCAGTGAGTTTGTCCCGATGCCTAGTGGGGTGAGGTGACTAGTGGTTTGAGGTTCCCGGTAGTTGTGTTTTCCAAGTTGGGGTATGGTTTCAGGGATTGAACCACTGGATAAATGACAATCGAGAGGGTCTTTGGTAATTTCATATGTGGGGATCCACCAAATCCTGGTGCCATGTTGAGCATGGAACTGCCTCCCACCATTTGTGTAAACATGCTCTTCATTTATTGGCCGGGGTGTGCCACATTGGATGGTTGATGTGTACTAACATGTCAATCCATGTTGGATGGTATGAGTGACATGGAGCCATGTGGAGATGGTGGAAGAAGGCTTGAAAACTTAAAAAGGTCATAATTTTTTATTATGAACTCGATTTTGAGCATGGTTACATTCGTTGGAAAGATCTTAAAGAGAATAATTGGATTATGATACTAGAATTGGATTTAGAGGGGTGATTATGAAAGGTGGTTTGAGAAAATAAAAGAGGAAATTTGTACACCCCCCCAACCTAAGAGATTTTAGGGGGTCGGGTGTGTTACAACTTTGTAAACCATATTTCACTAGGATGGGAAAAATCAAATTAGCAACTTTGTCTACCAAATAGTAGTTTTGAAAGAGACCACTCCTCTATATTCAAGAAAAACAACCTTTATATTGAAAAACAAAGTATGAGAAAAAAAATGAGATTTTGGTGGGGGCATGTATGATGACATTTCACTCTACAATTTTTTGCATAGAAAGTGGATCCACTTGTCCACAAGGAGGAATATAATGTCCAAACCATGCCCAAATTTCTAGTCTGAAAGCCTTGATTTTGGACATACATAGTTTCCAATCAACTATTCAAAGTGACAGAACCATTTTCTTGTTTGGGAGTGCTGGAACCTACCTTAAATATTGAAGTACCTAATTATCTCAAAGACAATTCAATTTATTTGGTATTTGTTGGAGGGGCTAGTCGGCCTCGCCCACTAGAATCAACGTGGAAATTAGAGTCCACTGAATAGATAGTTACATAATGTAACTGACTAATAACAAAATGTCATATATATATATATATATATATATATATATATATATATATACATGGATATGTAATAAAATGTAAGAGGTTGTTCTGAATACAATAAAAAAAAATTATGGTTCTCTATCACCTTTCATGTATGTATGCATGTCTATATGTTAATCTATATAATGTTGTAGTTTGTATTTCTCCATGAAAGGATCGATTTATAACATTCTCATACTTTCCCTTTGACTACAACATTGGTTCCATTACTGTTAGTACTGAACTCGGGAATGCATAGCAAAAATGCACATAGATGTTAAATTTAGAGGAGATACATGAATGGTGGGAGTGTAAAATAGCCAATTATATCAGAAACTATGCAAGAAGAAATTGACTAACCCTAGTTGAATCATGAGCGAAATTATTTTCAGAGACGTGCAAATAATTTTTGGAATCCATTCCAAAAGAGCTCTACAAATAACTTAGTCAATATAATGCACAGACTCACTCCCAATAAGTAGTTGATGCATAAAATCATAAATGAAGGAATAACAAACCTAAATGAGTGGTTTGAAAGGATTACGCAATACTACATTAAAGAACAAGCAATCAAAGATGTGTATTCAGTCCAAACTATCTAGAATAAATTTTATACAGAACTTTATGACGGGTTTCTTTGTATTGTCCCATCATTACTTCACAAGTTCCTCTTAGAAAAAGGAGCTAGTTACATCATTGAGTATCGAACCCTCCTACAAAATCCTCCAAATTTTAATTGGAAAGAGAAATAAGATGAGTGCAAAATATTCATGGAATCTAACTATAAATACACTAGAGAAGCTTGGTAATACTTCTTAAGAAATGATCATAAAAATAATGAACACCATTGACTAGGAGTAAGTCGGGCTGACATTGGGGGGTTGGATGATCTGTGAGATGTCATAAAGTTTAATTTGAATTCAAATCACACCCAAGTAAAAAATGGTATAAGTCAGGAAGAATATAAATGAATCAAGTGCTAGTCTAAATGGTGAACGTAGACCCATAAAACCTCAATAGATATACAAAAACTAGAGTAGGACAAGAGACAAAAGAGGTGAGAAGAGTTGCGAAAGGAGAGGGATCCCATAAAATCTCATAGAAAAACTATCTATGAGAAGGAATTCGCTAGAGAAAGTCTTGAGAGCACCCTGATGGGTCCTGGGAGGAGTAGAAGCTTGTAATTGAGCACAGTATCTGGTGGAGCCTAACAACAAAATGACCAAGTCGATATGGAGATCGACGATTCATGACCTAGTTTATGAATTGTACATACAATCAACAACGCTCAAAGTCAAAAATAAAGAAAACTTTCCTCACATTTTGTAAGACACAAGGCATCATCCATCTTGCAACACAAAAATTGAAAGAAGTCAAGCATAATATGGGTGAAACCATCCATGAATATGAAAAAATGTTCAAATACCTTTTAATTCAAATTCCATATGCAATAGAGGAGAAGTTGCTTGTACATTGGTATGTTTCAAGCCTGTTGCAAATTATCATAGTACCATTTTGCATGTATGACCTACAGACATGTGAGAAAGTACTAAAAAAAGTGCAGCATATCGAAATGGATGATGAAGGCATGTCGACTTCAACAATCATTGAGAAACAATTGGAAGAAAAGATTTCATAATTGCAACAATCAATTAAGCATATGTCGATCTCTCGCAACAAATTATGGTGTACAATATGTTCTAGAGAAGGACACACAAAATATTACTGCAAATATAGTGATTCTCTCAATCCTATAGTCCGATGAGTTCAGTTTGAAACATTTTCTGATATATGTGAAGCTGTAACTAATCATGTTTCAAGGAACTACCGACACAACCTAAGAAACGTGCGACCAAAATGGTGTCATATATGTGAGGAAAATAACCACTCAATAAAAGTTGGTTGAATGGGAAGAATCAAACAAATATTCATTTTTATACCATACAAAGACGATCGACCAAAATGTCAACCAAGGAAATGGCTACAGAGGTCAAGGTCGAGGAGGATACGAAGGTTGAGGAAGAGTAGGAGGAAATTTCAACAGGGGACACGGTCAGGGTTACCATTACTATTTTGAATGTTGGAAGGATGACCACATCGGTTCTGACTATCCAATCAAATAAATAATTGTAAGGTTCTCTCTAACAAAACCTATAATTTCATAATTTAAACATAACATTTCTATTATAATTTCTTTTATGGTTCTATATTCAGCAAAATAACAGTTTACAGTTTATGGCTCAGCAAAATTCCAAATGGGCAGCATGATTTAAATGATATATTGAATAATATACACAGCATAAATAACATATTGAATCATCATATGATAATGAGCATGCCATAATAACGAACAAAAATACATGTCAAGTGATTTGTTTCCAAAATCTGTTTGTCCAAGATGAAGCCGAAAGTGTGCCCAAGCTGCTCTGCCAAACTCTGCCCAAAACTGAATCTTTCCTCCCAGCCATCTAGGGACAGAGCCTATCCGGCTCCCTAGCTCCAGGATTCTGTAAGGATTACTGGCCCCCGAGCCCAAAACTCCTAGCAACAGATGTTCCCCTGTAACAGTCCACCAAATTCCTCAAGCCAAAAACTAGAAATACAGTTTTCCAATCTCTCCCCCTGAAAATGCTCCAATACAGTCTCCTAACATCAAAATAATTCTCCCTACCCAAAATCCCCAAAAAGTTCCCCTCTCGAATGTTTTTTCCCCCTCATATCCCAGCCGTCCATTCACCGCCTCTCCCCCTTTCATTAAGACTCACCCCTCGCCTTAGCTCTCCATTCAATGCCAGCCACCTTATCCCTCCATTCAATGCCAACCACCTTATCCTCTTCTCCTTAATGGTCCCATCCTTCAATACGTTAAGTTTTCTTATAATAAATTAAAATTTATTAAACTTTAATTCATTACCCAAATATTTAATGAGTTAATTAATTAATTAATCAATTAATTAATATACATTAAAAAATAATTAATTAATTAATTATTATTATTATTAATAAATAATAATTAATTAATTAATATACATTAGGACAATTAATTATTTAATTAATTAAGCTTAATAAACCTTAAACAATTATTTAACTTTGACAATTAGTTATTTAACTAGGGTTGTTACATACACCCACCCTTTAGGAAACTTCATCCCAAAGTTAAAGTATTTTATGATACAAGGGAAAAGACACATGATTCACACATTCATAACAAATAACCAACATTATTAGTAAGTAAGCCAAGAAAACTCATACATACTAGTGTACATGTGCAAGAAATGCATGTGTAGCTAGTACATAAAGTCTCGTGCATGTACTAATAACAATAACTTTCATCTCTATAGTAATTTCTGTATGCATCCAATCCATTCAACAAGACTATTCATTTTTAAAAAAGACAATAACCCAATCAAATGTTTGTGAATTCCCTTAATTAAAATGCTCTGGCTCAACAATTTTATTTAGACAATTGTAGTTTAGTTAAGTAATTATGAATATACATATATACACATTTTCTTTTCAAAAGGAAAAATAATAAATTCCACCATAAGAAAAATATCCATACACTCTCAACTATTTCTACTCATCCTTCCTCCCTAACTTACTTCCATCTTCATTCCTATCCTTCCTCTGCTGGACTATCTTGGAGCGTCAACTATATTGACCTAACTACAAATAGAACCCGTAAGCGGAAGTGTCACTATCATGACCAAGCTTCCCCAGCAGGCAACTGACTGTCATCATCACACGTCTAGGGGAGCGTGAGCTAACACCGTCCTCCCATGACTCCAGGTTTTAGAGGATACATGGTGGGAAATGCCTCCACCCCTCCTAACAGGACTAGGGTCCACACCCTATAATGGAATATACAATGACACCATGTTGCTGGGAGTTTTGTCATCGTTTATTCTGTTTTGGGCAGTCTCACCACCTGAAATCCTGCATTGGTCCACATATCATAGCAATGCATCCAAACCAATATAATTTCACATACAAAGATTCATACCATATTTTTTCTTGGTCAGTGGTCACGACATCCACTTTCATTAACATTATCCCCTAGCTATTTCATAGCCCAATGACCTACAAATTAGTCTGTAACACAAACTCATATGCATCTATGCATTATTATCATGTAATTGCATACAACTATAATCTCAATTTGGTATCCTCGTACCAACAACTTTAACATCAAAGTTTTCAAGTTAGAAATAGATCTCATAATATCCCATAATTCAATTAACATTACCCATTCATAGATTTATCATTTACATAATAGATTGCATCATATCCAACATCATTCAAATAGCATTTAAATCTTCATAGGATTCTCATTCACACAATATATCACATCATATCCATCATCATCAATAACATTTAAACATCCATAGGATTTACATTCACATAGTAGATCGCATCATATCCATCATCATCAATAACATTTAAACATTCATAAAATTTACATTCTCACAATATATCGCATCATATCCATCATTATTCAAATACATTTAAACATTCATAAAGGTTCATACGTCTTAAAATTTCAAGTGTATTATTTAATAGTTTCACTGTGAATAGAAAATAAAGGTGTTTAGGCCTCAGGGAATCCTAGTTGTCTAAGTCAAAGGTGGCGTTACATATACCCAACCTTCAAGAAACATATTCTCGAGGTGGTCAAAAAAAGTGAGGGATAATATCATCGTAGTGTCTTGGCATCCTCCCAAGTAGCAGACCCTGGACTATATTTGTTCCACTGGACCTTAACTTGGTCTACCAGACGGTTCCTAAGCTATCAGAATCTACGGTCCAATATGCGTAATGGTTCTACCGTGAGGGTTCCCATGTCTGATGCCTACAATTCCTTACAATTTAGTTTATGTGAATCATCAACAACATCATGACGTAGAACAGATAGATGAAAAACATTATGAGTTTTATGCAAGTGGGGCGACAGTACAAGATGATACGTAACGGGTCCAATTTTCTCTTAGATTCTGAATGTTCCTATAAATTGAGGTGACAACTTTGTCCCCTTCCCGAACCGAATGGTACTCTTATTAGGCCTGATACGAATGAAAACTTGCTCTCCCACTTTATAACTTCGATCAGTCCTGTGTGCATCCGCATAACTTTTCTGTCTATCTTGTGCTTCCTTTAGTCTCTGCCTAATCTAAATCACCTATTCCTCCATTTCTTGAATCAATTCTAGCCCAACTGTTACTCGGTCTTCTAATCTTTCCCAACTCAATGGTGTTCTACATGGCCTTCCATACAGAGCTTCGTAGGGTGGCATTCCGATGAAGCTATGAAAACTGTTATTGTAGGCGAACTCCACCAAAGGTAGGTACTTCTCCCAATGGGTTTGATTATCCATGACATACATCCTAAGCATGTCTTCCATGACTTGATTTACTCTCTCATTTTTCCCATCCGTTTCAGGATGATAAGCTATGCTTAAGTTCAACTGAGTCCCCAACGCTGACTTCAAACTTGTCCAAAATCTAGAAGTGAATCTGGAGTCCCTATTTGAAATGATCTTCTTATGTATCCCATGCAAAAGGATGACCTCACTTACAAACACACGTGCCACATCAGTGACATCGTAAGTGTCTCTCATCAGAATAAAATGAGCACTCTTGGTTAACTTATCAACTATCACAAGAATGGCATTGTGTCTATGAGATGTGAGCGGAAACCCCACAAAAAAATCCATAGAAATGACTTCCCACTTAGACATAGGAACATCATGTGGTTGTAGGAGGCCTGCTGGGTGATGGTGGTCAGCTTTCACTTGTTGACATTCTAGGAACTTGGCGATGAAATGGACTACATCGTGCTTCATGCCTACCCAGAAGAAGATATTCCTCATGTCTGCGTACATTTTCTTCACACCTGGATGTGCACAATAAAGTTCTGTATGGGATTCCTTTAGTATGATGCTTCAAATATCCCCATCTTTAGGGATGTACATCCTTCTTTGATATCTCAATAGTCCATCTACTTCTAGACTATATCCTTCATACTTTGGATCTAATTGCCTCCCACTCTAGAGGTTTGAGGTAACCTTTAAATACCAACTATCTCCAAGGAGTTGCGTCAACACACGTTTCCTCAGATTGACTTTTAAGGGTACCAAGGAGAAGACACATGGCCTCCTACTCAAGGCATCAATGACCACATTCTCTTTTCCCTTGATATATGAAATACCAAAATCGTACTCACTCATGAACTCACTGCATCGCCTTTGCCTGGAATTTAGATCCCTTTGAGTGAAGAGATGTTTTAAAATTTGATGGTCCATTTTGAGATCAAAGTTTCTCCCTACTAGATAGTGCCTCCAAAGTTTCAGAGCTAGTATTACAGCTACCAACTCTAAATCATGAGTAGCGTAAATCTCTTCTTGTTTCTTCAACTTCCTTGATGCATAAGCTATCACTCCTCCCTCCTGCAATAGCACAGTCCCCAAACCTTTCTTTGAGGCATCCATGCAGACTGTGAAGTCATTTTCCATATCCGACACTCGTAGAATTGGCGCACTAGTTAGTAACCTTTTAAGCTCGAAGAATGCACTATTACATCCTTTTGTCCATTCATACTTGACCCCCTTATGCTGCAAAGTGGTGATGGGTTTCTCTATTTTAGAGAACCCTTCCACAAATCTCCGATAGTAACCTGCTAGCCCCATGAACTTCTTACCTGATGAGCATTTTTCGGCACTGGCCATTCCATAATGGCCTTTACCTTTTCTGGTTCCACAGAGATTCCTTCACCGGAAATGATATGTCGTAAATAGTGAATTTCTTTCTGGAAGAAGGAACACTTCGACAACTTCCCATACAATTTGTTCTCTCTAAGGAATGACAACACCACTCACAAGTGTTCCTCATGTTCTCTTTCATTCTTGGAATAGATGAGGATATCATCTAGAAAGACTTGTACAAAGCGGTCTAGGTATTTATGGAATACACCATTCATGAGGCTCATGAATACTGTTGGCGCATTGGTCAATCTGAAAGGTAATACAGTGAACTCATAATGCCCAAATTGAGTTTGAAAGGCAGTTTTATCGCCTTCCTTAATCCTTAACTCGTGATACCCTGATCGCAAATCAATCTTTGAGAATACCGCTGCTCCTTTCATCTGATCAAAGAGATCATCTATCCATGGCATTGGGTACCTATTTTTCACTGTAGCATGGTTCAAGTCTCTGTAATCTATACACAGTCATAAGGAACCATCCTTCTTCTTTACAAAAATTACTAGTGCACCCCAAGGTGAGACACTGGGCCTTATTAGCCCTAAGTCTAGTAACTCTTTCAACTACATTTGCAACTCACAAAGTTCTAGTGATGTCATCCAATACAGAGTCTTGGAAATTGGTTCTGCACCAGGTTTTAGCTAAATAGTAAAATCAAGTTCCCTCTCAAGAGGTAACCCTGGTAACTCGTTCAAAAAAACATCCTTAAATTATCACAATACCAGGTACTGGTCCAAGGAGGGTCCTTTCCTTTCATTCACTACTTCAATGACATAAAGTCGACACCCTTGCCTCATGCATCGCTTAACCTTCATAGTTGAGATAAAGAATAGAGACACCTTTCTCCATACACCCTGGTTCTCTACTGGCCTTCCTTCGTCGTCAACGCAAAGCACCCTTTTTGCAAAACAATCTACCAAAGCTCGATGGGATTCTAACCAATCCATTCCAATGATTAGGTCATACACCCCGAGAGCAGTGAAGTATACCTTCAATTTGGTATTACACACTCCCAGGTCTACTATACAATTATCAACGCTAGGTCCTACCGCTTGTTTTTCCCTCGAAGCCATCTCGACTTTATTAAAGTCATTGTGCTCGTACGCTGCCAACCCAGTCTTTTCTAATGCATATGGTGAAATTAAACTATCTATAGCACCAGAATCAAATAAAATCTTAACATTGGTATGATTTAGCATACTTGATGACTCCACCACCGTGGATTGATGTTCTTCTTGGTGATTATTAACCGTTGTGTAAATCTGGTGGCTGCCACTTGCTCTTCCCATCGGGGCCTTTCCTTCTCTATGCACAAATCCTGATTGTAACTCTGGGAAGTCACGTTGGTAATGGGGTCCTCCACATCCCCAACATGTAATGTGATATTGAACCTGCGCACTGCTCTATGACTGCCTCTAAAATGAGTTCTTTCCCCTGGAACCCCTGCCCCTACTAGCTGCTCCCTTAGAAGGTTGTGGACCTTCCTGTGTCGTTGGTAATGAACGGGATGTTGCGCTCACTGCCATTTTAATACCTATGGTGATTGTCCTTGGTGAGACTCTATTACCATATGGAGGTGGCCTTGAACCCCCTCCCCTGGAAAATGTCCTAGGGGCCTTCTCCACGAATCCAGGATGATGCGGAAAGGTTGATCTCATACCTCCATTTAAGTTCATGTGTTCCTCCCCATAATGCCCATTTTCCACTGCTTCTGCTACTGAAGACGGTTTCCACATCCACACCATGGCCCTTATCTTAGGGTTTAACCCATAGACAAAGCGTTCTACTTGTCGTTGGTCATTATCCATGTATGAAACATATTTGACCAATTTCATAAACCTGATCTTATATTCTTCTACAGTCTTGTTTCCCTGTACTAGAGCATGAGACGGTGTCTGGGGTAAGGTGCAACGCCTCTCTAGGTTGCCCCACCAGTTCAGGGCACTGTCCCTTAATTGAAAGATTGATATTTTCACCTTTGATGTGGAAGCATAGTCCCTTAAGGTGAAACACCTTGTCATGTCTTCCAACCATGCCTTTGCACCTTCACTGGCACGACCCCCAACGAACTCTGGGAGTTTGATCTTCTATAGTTCTCTAGTGATGTCTTCGGGTGGAGGTCCTCCCCCTGAATCCATCAACACTTCAGAATTACCTGTTCCAGATGGTGGGGGCTCCACTTCGATCCTTTCTAGCTGACGCCCCTTTAAAGTCTCATTTATGGCCTCCAAAGAGCGCATAATGAGAGCTAATTCAGGCGATGGTGGTGGCAGCATTGGTGGTCCCTATGATGACACCCCTCTTCCTCGATTTTCTTGAGTCCTAAACATCATGTATACTTGAATCTTCATCAGCCAAAGTTTTCAAGGTGAGTTCAAGGACATTTCACATTTGCACAACTTAAACTAGAAAACAGGGTTAGGCGTAAGTTTTTTTTACTAGTCTGTAAACATACATTACTCTCTTTAGGGTAAGTGGCTAGGTCAGGGTCGAAAGCCTCTAAGCTCGATGTCTTCGCCTCATAAAACTACTGACCCTCTCACCTGGTAGCTACACTAGAATTGTACCACACTCGTCAATTCCTCTAACTTACTTTCCTAGTGCGCATGAAGCCCCCTCCTGCTTATCCTAGTCTAAATCTTTAAATTTTTCTTTAAAACTAGGTAAGGTGATATTGAATATAATGTTGATTAATTATTAAAAACCTACTAACCTAGACTAAACTTTAACCTAAGTTTCAATAGTCTTCAACCACATATCTAATCTAATCCAAAATTTAATATTATTATTACTGTTCTAATCATGTACATATTTAAAATTTAATCACTTAATTAATTACTCATATTATTAACCACCTATTAACATTAATTAATACTAGGTCCCTTACTTTAATCCATCGCTTAAGTAAGTGAAATAATTCAATTTAAAATTCCAAACCCATTGAAAACCAATACATTTTCAAATTAATTAAATTTGAAACAGTTAAGTTTTTTTTTTTTTTTTGAAAAAAAGAAAATAATAATTAAAATAAATTTGAAACAATTGGGTTTTAAAATATAAAAATTAAAACAAATTAACATATTTAAATAATTAAAACAATAAAAAAAAATTAAAATTTAAAAATTAAAATAATTATTTAAATTAAAGCAAT
>JASDQU010244670.1:58469-79162 GCA_032191745.1 Picea mariana
TAATATACATTAAACAATAATTAATTAATTATTATTATTAATAAATAATAATTAATTAATTAATATACATTAAACAATAATTAATTAATTATTATTATTAATAAATAATAATTAATTAATTAATATACATTAGGACAATTAATTATTTAATTAATTAAACTTAATAAACCTTAAACAATTATTTAACTTTGACAATTAGTTATTTAACTAGGGTTGTTACAAGAACTGATATCAGGCTCTATAATATTTGTGGAGTAGGAGACCACTCCCTCGAATATTATCCGATAGTATTAGAAAAGAAATGTGAATCTCTTACACACTAAGCCAAAGCAGGATATTGTGAACTCAAAGAATCTCCATGTAGTAATAGGCTCGAGAGCCAATGAAGATATTTATCTAGAACCACCAAGTCGACAAGAGAGTGGTAGAAACATGTACCGTGACCCAGACCAAGAAGAAAAACTAATGAGCGAAGCAATGAATTGTTTCAAAAATATTGACAACAATAAAGAAAACAAGGGAGGACATGCAAGTATTTTAGAAATTGTGCTAGATGAATTTTTGCAACTGCTATTTAAAAGAGAAATGGTCGGTCAGTCACTTGATTGACCTACTAAACATATTAAGATAATATAAAGAATACCAAATCCCAATCAAAACTCTACACTAACTATCACAAAAAAGACAGAAAAACTATTTCAACCAACAAGTTGACCTTGAAATCAAGAAACATATGATCAAGCAAGTTGTAGTTGACTTCCAGTCCCAAATAAACATCCTCCCAAGAGAAAAATGGGCCCAAATTGGGAGACCCTTGCTTTAGAAAATGATGAATCTTTTGAATCTAGTAGACCAGAGGTTCATCAAACCGATTGGTATGCTTAAAAGTGTAATGACATCCATCATGGGAATCTCGATGAGAGTGTATTTTGAAGTAATCAATCTGGTCAAAGGAACTTTGGCTTACCCCAAATTAGTTGGACGACCTTAGGGTCGGAGCATGAGGGCCACCATATCCCTCAATAGAGACAAAATTAAATTAAAAGGAAGTGGCAGAAAAATAATAATCCCATTAGATCCAAAAGAAGGCAAACCATGGGCCGAGACATGGGATGAATCTCACGAATCCTGGTGACTATATCAAGTAATAAATGAGAAAAAGGATAACATTGAACCTAATAATGAGGGATAAATAGTATTCAGGACCCCATTATCAATAGGCCAAAATTCAGATACAGAATTATACAATTGGAAAATGGAAAATTATTAAGCACAAGCCAAAGAATGTTGGTCCATAGAAGCAATACCAATAAGGTGATCCAAATCCTACTTCTCTGTAAAAGCATTTCTGGATTGTGATCAAAAGAAATCTAAAAAAAACATCAACATTAATCCCAACTCAATTTCAAACAAGGAAACCCCTATGTTTTAGTGAAAGGGACTTTCTGTCACTGCATGTCGACAAGGTTTCTAAATCAGTTGGATAGAAAGGGGGAGTTTAGAGTCTGGTCGAATCCTTAAAGGGTAAAGAATCCTAACAATGAAATTTGCACCATCCACCCTTATGAATGGATTCCTTTACAAACTAGGAATTTACAATATTATATGAATATGAGCAATAGAACATGAAGGAGAAGACATTATTAATGAAGCACATGTAATCCTGGTGGGAGGCCACTTTCAAGATGACACAAAAGCTAGGAAAATCCTTCAAGCTGGTCTCTAGTGGTCGAATTTACATAAACATTGTCAAGAATAGATAAATAAATGCGACAAGTGTCAAAGAATAGGTCGACCCTTATGGAACAAAGAGATGCCCCTTCATTTAGTAAACCCTAGTCTACAATTCGAAATCTAGGCCACTGATTTTGTTGGACCTGTTATCCCCATTTTTTGGGATAACTAAGAATATTATATCTCGAGGCCCTCAAATTGCAAATATGGAGTGTGGAGAGACTACATGACTAGCAGTATCCATCTGCACAGATGGAGACCCTTCTCACCACCACAGAGGTGATATATTTTCAGATGGAATCCACCACGCCAGGTGGATTTTGTGAGGCAATGGGCCTTTCTCCATGAGGTACAAGTCAGGCATTATGGTAAGTTTCATTTCAATAATTGCGGAATTTAAGTATGGTGTATCATAGCCTTCTTTATATTTCATGACATATGCTTGGAAATTTTGTATTTTTCCCTATTTCACCTTGGTGGTTGACATTGTACCCTAGTAAGTGGTCTTCCTTTGGAATGGGTTTGCTACTAGGAAATCCCTTGAAGAACCATTGTACTGTTCCCAACCATACTTACCACTTTTCATCACTTAAACCCCATGTTTCCTTATCTCTTGGGATTTTAGGGTGTATTGACCCAAGAAGGGGTTGTCCCTCATTCTATTAGAAGAAGGGGTTGAAGACCTAAAGAGATTGTTGTTGGGTAAAATATAAAATCATATATAGAAACATTCCATATGCTTTGCCTAGGGATCCCCCAAGAAAGAAATGAAACAATTGTATGTAAGAGGGGGAACAACAAGAATAAATAATATAATGCCTAGGGGGTTAGTTGGAGGATAGGAGGTCTCATCATGAGTTGACATATCACAATCATGGGTATCTAGTGGTATGACATTACCACCATCTGGCCACCAAGCAAGGGTAGTGGCTCTCAGTTGCACAGCTGAAAGAAAGGGGGTCTCATCACGAGCCATCTTTCTCATTTCCACAAAGTATTTGTGAGTTAAATTGTCATTTTCTAGACACCACACTAAGACAATGGCCTTCAACCCATCCCTAAAAAAAGAAATAAATAAATAATGGAAAAACGATGGGCTTGGAAAAATTGCATTGCAAATGAAGGTACCACACACCCTCTACAAAGACAGCCATGAATGAGACACTACAACCCCTTGTATGTCATGGACCCCATGCCCATTGAGTCTTGATCCTCAACCATTTCATCCACTTTACATGGATTAGAGAGGGATCTCTTGGAAACACTCCTTGACCTAGGGCAATATCTACCCAATAGGACACCTCGTCAACCCTCACATATCCAAGCTTGGCAAGTCACATAATTTATTTGAAAACTTACTTGTTTGACATAGTAATATTTGATGCACATACTTAGGTGGCTCATTTATTGACTTGATTTACTCATCATGATATTTTGACTTGAGATCCTTGGAGGGCATGCTTGTTTGTCTTTGCATGACCTAGTTGGTGGAGATTTTTGGAGGAACAAACCTAGCTTGGGCTTCCATGGGGCTTGAAGCCCACAAGTTGGATGCCAATGGATCACATGTCGGATGAGAGAGGCATACCTTCGTAGGCCTAGGATACATTGTGAAAAACATGACCTATCCCTCACATGCCAAACATTTTTCCTAGGAGAGGCAAAACATCACCTTTGGAGGCATGACATCATCTAGGGGGGCTAGGGGTTGGTGGTGAGGTTGTTATTCATTAACACAAGTACATTTTGAGGATAATGAGGCTTTGACCATGAAGAAATGACTTGGATGATTGACATGTGGCTTTTGGAATCCTAACTACACTCCTCCAACACCAACGACTTGCTCCTAGTGTCAAAACATCCCCTAAAGGGATGACGTCACCTTAAGTTAGGGTTTATTTTTGTGTAAAAGTAAATTTTAAGTGAATTGTTTAATATTATTTGTGTAAAGGGGAAATATTAGGGTTGTTGACACCTATTATTGTGGATTACCCTAAAATTATGTGGACAAACTATTTTGGAGACATTTTGTATAAATAGAGATCATAAGATCTCATTTCATAACATAACTCTCCCATCTTGGAGAGGTACTTGGACTGAATTTTTTCTATATTTAGTTATTTATATCTTTTTATTTTGTGTATGGCTACTTTATTGATTATTTGGTTGATGGAAGTGATGCAATAGCCTTGGAAGGATCTTCTTTTCTATTGTGGTGGTTTATCTTAGCATTTTCCTTGAATTGGTAAGGAGTTTTTGCATTGTATTATCATTTTGTTTCACGACAAGGTTATTTTTCTAGAGATAGGTGGGAAGTATAAGGGAATACACCCCCACCTTATCCTCCATAACTTTATGCTTAAATTTTATTGTCTTAACAAGGGTTTTCTAAGAGAAGTATAAGTGCATACACCATCTTAGCCTAAACCCTAGCTAGGGATACTTGCCTTGGGGAGTAAGGCAATTTACACCCCCAAGGAGGTAGTACCTTTAGATATTTATTTTCTTGACTCCATTAACCCAATCATTAAAGGAACTAGTCATCAGTTTTTGCATTGGATATATAAAATTGTTGCTTTGGGAAACATGAAATTTCGTGATTTTGAAGTTGTTCCTAGTGGAATCAAATATATGCTATAAATTCTTTCTTGAGCCACTAGGATGTTTAATTTCTCCGAGTATTTCTTGTTGTTGTTACAAATTTAACCTAGAGCCATTAGGGTTGCAGAAAACCCTAACCAAACTCTTAAATAACTCCTAATTTAACCATTGAAAATTGCCTAAAATATGCCCACATAATCTACTAAGTACAACACATCTTTTGGCAAGTTTTGAGAAGGTTTTAGTGGTTAAATATCTTTCTTTAATAAAAATTTGTTTACATCCATAAGGATGATAAATATCATTGTAGTTATTTTTTTTATGACAACCTTGCTTTTTGCGCTAAAGTCTTGTTCTATCATTGTTGAGCTAAACTAGTTTTTACTAGCTTGTCTCGTGCTTATTCAATTGGAATTTTAGCACGTATATTGAAGCCCTTACTATGTTTTATCTACTGGTATATATCATTGATTATTTTTGCAATTAGGGAAAAAAATATTAACTTTCTTGTCCACCTAACATTACTATATGCAAGTGTGGATTTTCTTGTGTCTCGAGCAGGTACAAACACCCTTTGCAGGAATCCAAAGACATGGAAACATTAAACCACCCAGAGATGAGTCATCAAAGCCATCTTTCCTCTTCCATCACTGACTTTTAAGGGGGTACTTCTCTTCTTTCCTTTCCATCCATCTCAATCCCCCCAGGGTCACTGGATCGCCTCTCTAGAGTGACCTAGTCACCCTTGAAGTGTGAGACCTATATCGAGGTGACATAGGGTATAATGTCCCTTAGTTGTTTCCATTTTGGTGGTTCGGTCGATATTTTCCCAACCTACAACTTGTGCGATAACAGGACCTTTCCCAAAAAGAGCAAAGAGAATTGGAGCAAAACACATCATTACATTCGTCGAGTACTTCACAAAATGGGTAGGAGAAGAGACAGTCGAGAATTGTACAAAGGAAACAACTGCAAAATTCATATATGAAAATATAATAACCAGATTTGGCTTCTCGTTGACCATAATCACTGATCAAGGAACCCACTTCATCAATAGTTCAATTGAAGTATTGCTTAAGAAATTCATGATCGACCATAGAAAGACAATTACATATCATCCACAAGCTAATGGAGATGTCAAGTCATTTAACAAGACACTACACAAAGGTATAACAAAAATATGTGGACTTGAAAGAGACAATTGTGATGATAAAGTTCCAACAATAATATGGGCCTATAGAATAGTGTATAAAAGATAAATTGGCCAGATGCCCTTCAAATTAGTATATGGTCAAGAATTTGTCATTCCACTAGATTTATGCGCTAACACAAGTCAGATAGACTATGTCCTAGAATTTGACCATGTCCTTAATACAAGTCAATGATTCTATCAATTAAATAAATTACAAGAAGAAAGGATGATGGCCCAACATCATCAAGAAACCCAAAAGAATCAACAAAATGCTTGGCATGATTGATATCTCAAGAAAAAATACATCAGCGATGGAGACTTGGTACTTCTATATCACAGTCAAGTAAAAGGTAACCCAAGCAAGCTAGATATTTAATGGTTGGGTCCATATCTAGTTGAGAACATTTGACCTTCAAGAGAAGTACAGTTGAAAATGCTACAAGGGAACCCTTTCAAGAAACTAGTCAATGGGGCCCATTTAAAAATATATCACACATAGAATTCTAAATCCCTCTTGGTGAAAACCTCTGTGGGGATGCCAGTAGGACTTGACTTGGTACAAAACCTTCGAGGAAAACTGATTCAAAAGGAAAGCTAATAGAGAAAAACAAAAAAAAAAACAATAAAAGTAAAAGGAAGATTAAGAATATACATATGAACAAATAAAATTAAGGAAGCAATAAACAAGTCGGTTACAATAATTAAGTGTAGGAATTGATCGACAATTACAAATGGGTGATTCACAATGCATTCATTTGCACCAGAATATTCGAAGATGAGAAGAGAAAAGAGACCCTAGGAAGAAATTAGAGAGGAAATCCAAAAAACAAGAGCAAGTTTGGTACCCAGGAAAGATTTGCATCGGTACCTCAACAAGAAAACCAACCGATTTATGGAAAGAGAAGAACAACATTTAACATAATGAAAAGCTCAGACATGTGAATTGTGACGATCAAGTGGAAAAACATATCATACAAGAAAGAATGCACACAATACTTTAGAAAAATAAGAATATCCTTGACAAAACAAGAATGTATTCAAAAGGCTGAGCATGCATCAAATTGATAGAAAAACATAAATCAACATGGTCAACGCTTTGCCCAGAGGTCCCTAACCACCCCAAATAATCGACTTGACCAAGTGGCACAAGAATTTATCACTCAAGTCGATCACACACCCCGAGAAACTCAAATCCACAAAGTCGATGTGACTAAGCCACATGAATGTATTAATTCCATTAAGGAATGATAGGACAAGTGCAATTGCCAGGCCACTGCTGACGCAAAAATCCACTCACATGAACAAATAGTTAATTATGATGCCACTATCGATATAGATGAATTAATATCTTCACTAGCAGAATTAAATCCCCCACTCCACATCCTGCCTATAAGTTTGGATGAGGGATACGAATTTGCCTCACTTTTTTTCACACTCGAGCACTTGCATAACCAAACCATAGAGTTTCCAATCATGCATTTGAGCCCTGAACTTGAGAAAGAGAAATTTGATCCCCACAAAATCACTGAAATGCTGAGAATGAGAGGTCAGAGTGAATATTCATTGGTTGATCCAAGAACAAAGTCTAAGTTGGATAAAATAGGTGCAACTGAACTGCAAGCATGCATGGAAAATATCCACAACACCCGAATAGAAGAGATCGAATGGTCTTGGCACTGGAAAAAAATCATATCATGGGGGATGGAAGTATGTGTCTAGAAGGACAAAATAAATTTCCATGAGGCAGTAAGTATTTGACACTTCCCGGGCGCACCTCAAGTCATAGACTTCGATGGATAGAAGGAAGAAGCTGCCAAATTCCTTTTCAATTTCTACTATATTGACCATCTGTGGCTATATTCTCTTGTTGGGATCATGGGAGGATTAATCCACATAATCACAGGAATTCTACATGTGAGCACCCTGGTTCCCCAAACATTGAACCCTAATGATTGGATTCAAGCTCTCATTGGAGGAACATCAATAAAGAATTTGAAAGGGTTGTTGATCAACATAGTCACAGATCTTCGTGCCAAATGGAAACGTGTCATAATGTCATTATGCGTAATAACAACGGGTCGAGCATCTGACGTAAATCTTACCATGCTAGAACCTATTGGCCAAATCTTCCAGAAAGGGGCACAGTTCAACTAGGTGGATCACCTAGTTGCACTAATCAAGAGAAACTGCAAAGAGTGTCAAGAAAATGGCCACACAATCAAGTTCCCTTCACTTATAATTTTTATTTCCATGAGATGGGTATGCCCAGTCATAGAACCTTCATTTTTTGCAGGAGAGACCTTAGTTATGAATAATTTCAAGGCTTTCACATCAGGAGCGGTCAGATCATCCAACTCCATTTCGGCCAATATCATGTTCAAATGTTGGGTCAACCATATAAATAATGTATCGCATAAGTGGAGATTCAATTAGAAATTTTGAAGGGAATTACCACCAAGTGTTCATATTCAACTAAACTTGAACACCACCATGCTTTGGTGTGGAGTCGTGGGAGGCCTGACCCCTAAAGAACTAGAATACTAGCCAACAAAGTACCAAATATTCTAGGAGCTTGACCGACAACTGGGATTCCATACCCAGATACCACCTGAGGTACTAAGTGATAATCAATCCATTCAGACACCTTTGACAAATGGAGATAAGGAAGAAGAGATAGAAGTGGCCTTGTACACAGTCCCATTCATAGCAGATCTCGATAAGGAAGGAGGCACACCAACAAAATAAACACTAACCAGGAAAAGACAACAGGAAAAAGCGTCTAAGGGTAAGCAAGTAACTGACCCTAACACAGTCCCAGAAGATGTTGATATTATCTGGAAGGAAACATTTAAATCAAACACGACTCTTGATTTCAATGACCCTTGATAAAGGAAAAATGGGTTGTCTTCACCAATCGGATAACTAAAAGGGCCCGCCAAACAGAAAAAGATCAAATAGCTACACATAATATTCTAAAGTCAAGCATAGGGCCACGATTCAAAGAGGCTATGGAGACCCTCAATGTGAAGCATGATGAAGCTAAGAAAACTAGTGCAAATTTAGAGAAGCATATAGAAACAAGGGGACAAAAGAAGCAAAGGCTAGAGGGTGAGAAATAGCACAACACAACTCGATTGACCCCAATCACATCACGTCGGTCGAAGAGCATTCAATCTGACCCAAGAAATCATCTCATTCCTAAGAAAAAATAGAAGAGAACATGAACAATGGATCTTACAAGAGAATCTACACCGCCCAACCTTACTCCAGTTGTTGAAGAAACGAGAACAACAAAGAAAACAACAACACACAAAATGAAAATAAGGAAAGGGCGGAGACAAGTATCATCAGAGGAAACAATCTTAGATTCCCTAGTTCAAAGTTGCTAGTTAGAAAGTACATCACCCTCAGGGTCGGAGGATACCGACCTTACAACAAAGAAGGGAACCACCAAGAATATAGTCGCAGTGGAGGAAACCATCTCATATTTCACCCCACTAGGAGTGGGTCAATCGACACATCCTAAAGGAGGAACAAACACAAATATCCAGGGGTTAGCCAATACTCCCCCTGTACACAAGTCAATCAGTGCACAACCAAACATTATACTATGGGACAACATAGAATCATGAGAAAGGTATAATGAGGAAGCAAGGAAAAGTGGCCCAAAACATGTCCAAGGAGAAGAGAAATACAAAGAAGGAAATGATGGCAAAGAGTCACCCAAACCATCAAATAACCCTCCAAAAAATCCTCCCTTGGGAAGTTCGCACAAAGGCTAGTTGAAGCCCCCAGAGCAAATTGAAAATACAAATTCTACCAATCGAAAAGAGTTTGAGATGAAAACAAAAAGGATGCCAATACATATCCAGAGCCATGGGAGCATAACGACCAAAATCTTGAAAATAAGGAATTTGACAAAGGCAATGGCATCAAAAAAGAAAAAAACCATGAGCAACAAAATTAATAGTTAAGCAAGAAGAAAAAGATCATACATAGGAAGGATAAAACCCCAAAGGCAATGAAATTCACAACCTTCAAACCAGTAGGATCAACGACAACACCAACAGAAATAATATTCGACTCACTGGTCGCATTAGATGAAAAAATAATGGAATTATATGATGAGGTAACCAAAGAAGAAACAACTAGATGGAAGAGGGTTGCATGAGATGGTACACAACTAGTTTCAAGAAGAAATAAAGAAAAACAAATACTAAAGGATTATGTACTATTAGCAAATTAAAATTGGGGATTGATCAACCAATGGAGGGAGTCAATCCATTAGTAGAAATGAAACAATTAGTTGAAGCAATCATAAGTACAAGAGATAATAATCAGCCATAAATCCATCACTTGAGACAAGAAAATAGGGATCTGAAACAACTACATAGTAGGGAAGTAAGAAACAATCAGGATGGAGTGGCTTAGAAAACAACAACAATCCTACATATAGAGTTCGAGAAAATTAAAGAAGTACACCAAAAAATGGAGCAAACCACTTCACATGAAACAATGTTACATACAATCTTGAACAACTAGCCGGCACACTTTGCATTAACCTACAAAAATCTAAAAGAACATAAAACAATAGTCGAGGATTTAAAGAAAACAAGGGATATCACCACCGACTCCAAAAGTAAAGCATCCATAGAAACTCACATTGCAAAGGAAAATGTGGTTGAGATAGAACTAGAAAAGAAGAAAAAGGAATGGTTACGAGAGGCGACCAAAGCACAAGAAGCAACAAAGCAATCCAACAAACATCTCAACTTGATCACATAGGAAACAAAGGAACATGAAGAGAAATTCTACTCAGCGTCAATCTTAGTTTAGGAGGCATCTCTAACTGACAAGATGGATTTCTTGGGACATCTACAATGAATACGAATCAAGGCACAACACTCCATCGAGGAATGGAACATGGTTTGTCATCACTTGTTGCACACATCCCCGACCATCTATCAGACATCATTTGAAAGGCTGCCACAACCAGAGCAGTCGGGGGCTACATCAAGCTACTGAAAGAACTTGAACTTTTTCAATCCTTCAGTATCCGAGTTGAACTTGCCAGCTACCAACCATCAATAAAGAACCCTAAAAATAATCATGGAGGGATCTGAAGAATCCCACATACAGGTCAAATTATGTCTACTAACCCCAAATGTAAGAATGCATGACTCAAGATTTACTCAAGAAAAAAATGATCAAACAAAACAACCAACAAACCAGCCATGAGCTAGCCACAAACATACAAGAAAAAGGGACTCTAGCTATTTACAAAATCAACACAACTCTTCCTTCTCTACTTCTCTTTCCCATTCTCCTTTTGTAAATGTTTTTTCTAACCATACTCGAGACGAGCCATGAGCTACTCAAAGTTTTTACAGTTATTTATGTTCGAAGTGTCTTGTTTTTTTTTTTTTACAGAAACGACTAATAATTTTATTAGAAAAAAGGTTGTGCTACAGCTATATAAATCCCAATAAGTCAAGGGCAATATAAATCCCAATAAGTCAGGGGCATACAACAACTTACAACTTCTCTCGTCTTTTTTCATATATGAGATTGCCCCAAATTCATATGTGGGTTTATACAAAAATGGCTACATATGTAAAGAAAAAAAATTAGTTTTACATTACATTAAATAGACTAATTTAAATGTAGGGATGTGTCCACTAATTTAAATGCACAGATGTGTTTTCCTGTCACACAGTTCGGACACCCACATGGCTCTCTGGTTCGTCTCCACATTGCTGCACTGACAATGTCACATGCTAAATTCCTCCAATAGCCCAAGTGTATTAATCAGAGTCCCATATAGACCACAAGAGTCTTTGCATGATTATTGGTGGTATTCACAAGTCCCCATGAGAAACTAGAGTAAAAAGTGACTCCCGCTACCCCTGTCGCCCCTAAGTTCAAAGTTTCTTGTTTAGAAACAACATATATAATGCATGTTTTGGATGATCTTCCCATGATAACTTAGCATTAATGCAGTGAATACCAAATGAATTTTTTAATGGTGAATTATGATTTGATGATTTCTAACCCCTATAAAATATAATGAGGTCATATTACACCATAGGTTTTTATTTGAGATAAGATGAGATAATTTTATCAATTTTAAACAAATAATTAAAATGTCGGTCAATGTGACTAAAAGGTTCATCCAATGACATAAGATACAATAAGGGCGTTCAAAAGAAGCTCCTCAATAAATTCCATGCATAAAATACAACCAAGATAAAAAGCATATATACATGTAGAAAACATCATGTTTTGAATGGTAATTTGATAACCAAATTCTATATTTGATTAATACTATACAGAAGTTGGTTGTTGGTTCATTCAATTGGTCTTGATTTGAAGTATGTTGCCAAATTTGAACTGACTATTTTACCAAGTGTTTATAAATTGCAGTTTTGAATTAAGAAAAAATTGCTCATGAAAAGGAAAGAGTGAAAGAGTATAGAATGGATCACCACCACATTTCCACTGGGATATGGATTGTTTTAGGTTTGTTACACTTTCCATGTAACCATTCAACCCAACACCTATGAGATGGCAAGAAATATGGCCAAGGGCTTGTATAGGATGATACCAATGATTTAAACTACATGATACGTAAGATCAAACAAATAAAACCAAAACCATAGATGACAACAACAACTCCCATACATATGCATAGTCGCAATCAAAGTTTGATGGTAAAGATCCTCAAGTTTGATAACCAAAGAAGTGACAAATAACATTGAGTTTCTTTCCAATATACTAGCTAGATTTTTGTAGCATCCACCAAGGGAGGCTATTAAATATAGAATATGAAAATAATACATTCAAGTCAAGAAAAAAGAGTTATGCCATGTAATTATGTACCAATAATTTTTTCATTTCTCTCTCCACCAACTGAGCAATAAGATTCTCATTTTCAATCTACAAATATAATAATAAATCAAACATAAACAAATTAAAGTCCATTTTTGGGAAACTGTATCCTCTGAGAAAGATTGATATCCTATATCTATGACAAAATTTCACTAACTTACTTAATCAAAGGAATTCAAAGAGATAGCTACATAATATCACTTTGGACTATGTTGAGTCATTAGATTTAAGGTAAAGGAGAATCCATACTCATTTTTAAAATCAATGAAATTAGAGGAACCCATGACTCTAATAAAGAATGTTTTGATTGCTCATAAGCTAAATTGTAATGATTGTTGATAGTAATGCCAACAAGAAAAACACATCAACAAAGTATTAATTACAATAAAATGGCATGAACGAACCACTACTTGTGAAGTGTTGTTGGATTCACTTTTTGAGATTGTGATCTCTAAAGGAAGATGACAACCATTATGTGTGGAGAATACATCTCTCAAGTTTTATCCAAATATAAGATATCATTGATCATTATCTAAGTTTATAACATATTCAAAATGAAGATAAACCAACAATTATGTTTCCATTGCAAAGATCTGCAAAAAAACACGATAGAATATTAATAATTTTATATGGCATACTGATAATCAGGTAAATAAATAGGCTTTAAACATGTAAGTGATTCTAAAAAGAGTAAATGGAAATACCTAAATGGGGTTCTCTTTCTTTCAAGAATAATTTATTCTCTATTGAATAAGGTCAACCATGTGAAGGTGGAAGCTCATCTCGCCTCTTTCCCCCCCTCACACCACTCTCAATTCCCCATACCCAATCTATCTATTGGAAAATAATTGAAACTGAGATAATATTATAAGACATAAAAAGTATAAAAAAAATCATATTAAAAAATAGTTTATATTAATAAAATCGATCATCAAAATATGTTGTCATCCACATAGTGTCTCCTGATATATATAACCACTTCCTACTGTAGTGCCCTATTTTGATTTTACTATTGATATAGACTAGAAAATATTGTTTGAGGGAATTTTTTTACAAATGACCTTTGACTAATATTATGATGATGGAACTTGAACTTTTAATTATATGACTAAGTTTAAATGATGATTGCTAAATTGATTTTTTTTTAGTTTATACGATATCATAGATTAATTATATGTGCATTAATATGACACAATTGATGGTATTGATTTATATGATTTGGATAAATTGAAAATGAAAATTGTTGATACATTAACCTTCAAATGCTATTGATGCTTTACCTAGTGTAACAAGAAACCACAGGGGTGCATTGATGCAGGATTTCATCAACATTATATTGGACTTTGGATTGATTCAAGGAACCATAAAATTTATGTAATGATGTTGTATTTCGATTTTGAATTATGAAATTATTGATGTGTTGATTGTAATGTGCGCAAGCATATGGAGGATTCTTCTCAATATATCCAAATATGGGTAATGGGGCTTATGGAAGTGTACTTATTTTCACCAAGAGAGAAGGTTCACTATTCATGTTCCCACCTATTATCACTCATATTCAGTGGCTTGAGTTGAAAAACTAAGGACCTGTTTACTCTGAGGTTGCATGTTTCTATGAGAGTAGGCCACATATTCAGTCACTCATGAGGATTATCCCATGGGAATGAAATAAGGTGATAACCTTATTCCTCCATGACCATTAGTCTCTCAACAAAGGAAAACAAATATGAGTTAATAGGGTCTCCATTGTTGCCTCATTTCCTCACCAAGAAAAGTCGGATACTTGAAGGGCATGTGAATCATGGTACCCTTGGGAATACCATAAGGTAGTTCTTGAAGGGAATTAGATACATGGAACACTTGGTATCATTAATTAATTGTTAATTTTTATAATGAAAATAAGTTTAAATTGAAAAGTATCAAAGGGAATTATTTTAACATGCATATTTATTTAATGAGAAAACAATCATATAATTATGCATTTTACTTAGAAAACAAAGATTAATTAAATGAATGTAGTATAAATAAATTAGTATGTCATAACATGAGAGAATATCTAATTCAATTCAAGTTTATAAGAAAATAATTACAAATTAGGAGAATGTGCATGAAATGAAAATAAGTTAATTATTGATTAACAAAAACTAATTACTAGTGCACCCCTAAGTCAAGGAGAGGAAATAGGAACAAGAATTCAAAATTCAAATTAAGGTGTGGAAAAATAAAAGTGGATTCTACAAGCCAACTTCCAATTTCTTGCTTTGTGTACTCGGTCATACTATTGAACTTGTTTGTTGATACACCCTTCAATATTTCTACATGCTCCTCATTTTTTTCCCTTGTCATGAGAATAGAAATTGAAATCAATTTAGGATCTTGTACTTCATGAGTAGTCCCTGCAAGGTCTAACTCGACCAACTTCAAATAAGCTTCCCCCTTTTTAATACTTAGAATATCAAGATCATCTAGTAGCTCCTTTAAGGTTTTAATTATCTTCATCCAACATGCTTTCAATTGTTTTATACGGGTAGGAGAGGGTGAGTCCTCCTCTTTTCTTTTAAGTTCACTCATACCCGAAACCTTTAAAATAAATGTAATGATGATATATTTATAAGATCCTTCATCATTTTTAGGTCATATTGTAGATATTCTCTAAAATTTTGAATCTTGGAACCCAAAGAGACAAAGTTGTTTGCTAACTACCATGTCTCTAAAATGAGAGACATTCTCTTCTTTATGTTTTCTCCAATATAGCGTCTGACTGCAGCAACTACAATCGATGTTCCCTTCAACCTTAAAATTGATTATGTGGTTTTATTAGAGCTTTTCCAAGGTTGGAGTGTTGAAACCAAAGTAGAAAATATAAGGGGTGGCATTAGAGTACACTCTAATTCCTTAACCCTTTCTTTAAGTATGATTTTTTCAGCCTCCATATAATCCACTGACATTTCTAAAGAATCGCTCATAGCTCTGTGAATTCTGGTAATTATAGAAGGTGGTATGCCACTAAGATCTAACTCCAAACAAAATTTTCCTTGAATTCTTTTATTTTTTGAATTAATTCTTTCAAAAATTATTTTTTTGGAACTTTTATCAAATAAATCATTCTGCAAAGTGAAGGATTCCTCCTATGAAAATGTTTGTTCTTGCATTGCTATTTTGACTACAACTTCCTTACTTTATTTCAATCTCTATTCATTGTCAGGAAATTATATATTCTTGATGTCAACGTCTAGGTCCATATATTCAAGGATAATCTCGTTCTCAGGTACTTTTTTTTCTATCTCTTGTTGAGAATTTTTTATTTTTATTTTAACCTAGAGTTTATGAGACCGCTCCAACTTTCCCTTCGAAGGGTTTTTTGTCACCTCCATGATTAGAATTATTAGTTGAAGACTTCTTTTGCTCTAGTGTCACTGACTGAAAAACTTTTCTTGTGTGGGCCACTTTTCTATGAAACATTAGGAGAATGAGTACTTTTTTCATTTTCCACTCTTTCCCTCTGTTTATGTTGATCTGTAGTACTAACAATAGTCTCAATATCCTTTGTTTTCCTTTCAAAAATTGGTGCTAGAAGGTCTTGAATATCACCCTCCTCTTCTCTAAATAAAAATTTATTAGCAAGTTAAATGTTAAATCCAACAGATGTCATGTGATCCATAAAAATATGATTTGGGTCAAAACCCTTGATTTCTTCTGCTAATTTTAAACTATATTGGTCCAACTGTACTACAAATTCATCAATTTTCGAAATACTTCTTAATAAAATTTCCCCAATTGTCCATGGAAATGGAATGAATTGTTTCTTCCTTTTCTCATATAAGAAATGTACCCAAATCATGTATTATCTGGCAACCTCTATGGAAAAAATTCTATCTTAAATATAATAAGGGATATAAAGGGGCTTTTCACGAGAATGATAGATTCTCACCACACTATAATGTTCTATTTTTTCAATGGTCCCTTTTTTATCCAAGAAAGTTGATGCTTCCAAGGGTAGTATGGATGTATTCAAACTGAAAATAAGTTTCTTGAAAGAAGATACAAATGCATTGTAATCTTTGTAAAAATGATAGGTGGCCTTTTGCTTCCATAAGGATTGGTACCACATTAGTATTGGATCAATTCTATAGTCAAATTTTCTTCCAAAACTCAAACCATTAAATACATGATAGTAAGTGATAACAAATATCAAATAGGAAGAGGTATAAGATCTCTTATTTTTCTTGAAATTTGACAATTGTGAAGAGAATTCCCTAGAAATAATCTTCACCCAGTCGAAGATTGCCTTCTCATGAACTGTGAAATGTAAATTGTAAAGATCCAACTGAGGAATGGTTGTTTTGAATTCTTGACCTGTAACTTTGGTGAAAAGCCATGTTATCTCTCAATAAGGATTTTTAAGCAAACTGACCTGAATTTATGATATGTCCTTCGACACTGTTGTAGGATCTTCGAGATATTCCTGTAGGAGTTCTAGTCCATTATCTTTGTCCTTCAAAAAATTTATGGATTCATCTCCCTTGAAAGTGATAGTTGGCTCTTTAAGCTTCAACATTATTTTGCAAAGTGATGGTAATAAATAAATAGGACATTCACCTTGAAGTTGAATCGTCCTTCAATTTTAATCAAATTTGTAAACACAGGAGTAAACTATTTCCTTAAAATCAAATACCTTGGGTACGCATCCAGTTAAGGAAATGCCTGATGTCCAAACAATGTTTTCATTTATTTCTAGAAATGACGAATAATACCAATACGATCTCGACCACTGCAACCTTTGGTTCTCTCCCCCAAATAAGTTCATAGTATCCCTACATAATTGTTCTCTTCTTCTCATAGTCATTTTGATGAAGTTGGCTGACTCTTGTATAGTCACTTTAGGAAGTTAACTTCAAAGTAAATTCTTTTTTTGATAATATAACTCAAAGATATTTTTTCAATGGAATGATTAATGTGAATTAAATGGATAATTACATTAAGAAGTGTTCCATTAATAATGGCCTTTTCAATATTTAATTAGTTGTTATCCTCCATAAAATTAGAATTAAATATCTCTTGGGGAAGGCGAAAAGGTAATACATGTATTGAAGGAGAGGATCAGACTTGGATATCAAGAGGTAGTAGGAATATGATGAACTCATGGTAGAGACTTAAAAAAAAGGTTAAGTATAGGACTTTATTGGACAAACATAGAGAGAAGAATATTGCAAAGTTTTGACGACCTGTGAACCCGCGGTAACATGAAAAATCGGTTAAGTGTTGGGATATCAAGAGAGTTAAGAGAATATCCTAAAAATGACTAGGTATTATAGATTGGTCTGTTGGACTTGTGGTCATGACAAGCAAATGAATCATAGAAATGTTTCATACCTGCCAACCCATGGTGAAAGATAAAAATGTTCCAAGTGTAGTGCAATATGAGGATTGCAGAACATAGAGTGAATTATTGTGATAGAGAATGATTGGAATTGAGTTAAAATAATGAGACCAACCCACATACCTACCATTCCAGAAAGAATTCAAGAAATGGCTAAGTCTTGGTGCAATATGGAGACAACAAAGAATACAAGTGTATTTTGAGTAAGGTGAAACTTGATAGAGATTGGTCATAAATCCATCATAAAAAATAAAAATAAAAATCTAAGTATAAGAAAATACAGAAAGAAAAATACATTAACTTATATACAAGTCAAAAAGTAGGGAGGTTAGGGTAGGACACTAACATGATATCCCGCTTCAAAATCAACTTTATCCTAAAGGCTAAAGATGAGGAAATTTCTATAGGGTCATAGATGGTTCCCACATGGAATCTTCAAGTGGCATGTATTTCCACTCAATCAATACTTCATTCACCATGTGCTAGTGTAATTGATGTTCTCTAGTATCCAATAATGCTATTGGTTGAAGCCAAATGGATTCTTCACCATCAAGTTCCGGTAGAATGATTTGCACCTTGCACTTTGATCCCATGACTTTGTTTTAGACAATATACATGAAATACAAGATGAATATTGGAGTGGGTTGGTAGAGACATTTTGTAGGCCACTTGTCCAATGTGTTGAATGATCTCATAGGGTCCATAGAACTTTGATACTAATTTTTAAAGTTTTTTGTCTTTTAGTGATGTTTCTTTATAGGGTTGAAGCAGAAGAAATATCTAATCCCCTATTGCAAAAGAACATTTTGAGTGATGCTAGTCCTCTTGTTTCTTCATTATGGTTTTATCCATAAAGAAATTTTCCTTTAGTATGTGGAGAATGGATTCTCTAGTGTGGAGTGTGTGATCTGCTGCTTGAACCTTAGAAGTTCCTAGTAAATATGGAGTTCTTGACAATGGTTTTTGGCCATAAACTACTTCATATGGTGTCATTTTAGTAGCTCCATGATAAAAGGTATTGTACCACAATTCCTCCATGGAAATACATTATTCCCATTGGTGTGATTTTTCATAGGAGAAGCATCTCAAATAGGTTTCTAGGAATGTGTTGACCACTTCAATTTCACCATCTATTTGGTGGTGATATGTAGTGCTCATTTTTATCTAGACACCTCATAGTTTGAATAGTTCAAGCCAAAATTTGATAGTGAAGGTAGGCTCTCAATAACATATTTGGAGAGACAATCAACTACCACCATGATCACAAATTCTTTTCCTTCCCTTGGAAGTCCCACTATAAAATCCATAGTGATGTCAACCCATATGTGAGTTGGGATCAATAGCAGTTGTAGTACCCGTAATTTATTTACTATAACTCCTTTGTTTCTTTGGAAGGTGTAACATGTGGCCACAAAATCCTATATGTTAGATTTCATCCCTTCACAAAAGAACGATTACTTAGTTCATTCATTTGTTTTATGAAAATCCATAGTGGCCTATTGTAGGCGATGAATGCAATTCCTCTAAAATTCTTTGTTTTAATGAAGAATTATTTACTAGAAAAGTGTGTCCTTTGTATCACAATGTATCTAGATACCATGTATACCCCTTAGGAGGATTGGAATATCCCTAAAGCATGTTTATGATTTATATGATATTATTATCTATCAATCATTCTTGACAGGATTCCTCAGCCCATCCTGGAATGGGTAAAGATAAGGTGAAAAGGGATTCGTCATCCTCAAATTGTTGGGATAAGGCATTAACTACCACATTTTATTTAGATTTCTTATAGAAAATATCATAGTCATACCCTAGTAGATTCATGGCCCACTTATATTTCTTTGGTGAGGATAACCTTTGTTCAATAAAGTACTTTAGACTATGTTGTTCATTCTTGATCTGGAAATGTTGCTCATTGAGGTATGGGTGCCAGGTCTCTATAGCATGCAGGATGGCCATAATATCTTTCTCATATGTGGATTTACATAAATTATGGTCTCATAAATACGTATTGGTGAATTCCAAGGGTTCCCCTCTTACATCAATACTTCTCTAAGACCTCTACTCAAGGAATCACATTCTAAGAAAAAAATCTTGGTAAAATATAGCACAACTAATACTGGAGTTGGGAACATGACATATTTTAAAGATGAGAAGGTATATTATTTATCCTTATTCCAAATAAAGAAATTCGATTTTAGTAGAAAGGCTAAATGAGCTATCATTTTTCCATAATTTTTCAAAAAATTCATGTAGTACCCTATAAGTCTTAAGAATCCACACAATCTCTTAAGTGTTTTAGGATGGGGCCAATATTTCATAGTTGTGACTTTCTTGGGATCAACTCGTACTCCATCCTCGCTTACAATGTGACCCAATTATTCAACCTTTGAATCCACAAAATAACATTTGGACTTTTTTTTACAAATAAATGGTGGTCCTGTAGGAGTTGCAAGGCTCTATCAACATGCTCGATGTGATATTCCTATGTTTTGTTGTAGATCAAAATATCATCAAAGAATACTAGCACAAAATTGCAGAGGAATGGTTGAAATATTTCATTCATGAGGCTATGGAAGGTTGATGGATTATTGCAAAGGCCAAAATGAATCACTAAAATCTCATAATGACCTTGATTGTATGAAAATTTGTCTTATGGATGTATGTCTCTTTCATATTGATATGGTGGTGTTGGGGCTCAGAAATGTCATATTCTCATACACCTTTCCCTTCATCATTTTTCACATTTCATCGCCCCATTAACCTTTCATGATATCATTTCCATAAATATACTTGGGTTTCACCTTATTGTTCTCCACTTTATTCATTTTAGTATTTAAAAGGAATTTGTGATTAAATGTTAGAAAATCAACATGTTTTCATATATATCTCAAA